>JARHVA010011093.1:0-82500 GCA_037957365.1 Torreya grandis
ACAAACTTAAATATTGTGATATCATATCTTTTCCTCCTCCCATATATATTTATATTAGACCTATAGCTCATGGATGTGATGATAATGCTTATTGTGACTATCATTAGGGCTTAGGCATTGTAATAAATAATGATATATCTTAAAGAATAAATTCAAGATCTTATTGATAACTAACAAGTTACATTTGATTACCCTTATAAATATTCAAGGTCACAACCTGGTGAGCATCATAACCAAAATATTTTTAGTGATCCATTAAAAGAACATTCTAATAAGAATTTGGAAGTGAAAATGTAATATATTACACATCCCCATCCACAAAATTATGGGAAGCCATTAGATGGGATTATTATTACTTATATATGACATATACCTCTTGTGGTTCAAATACCCTCCATTATCTTTGATGATAGTGATATTGTGGATGATGACATAGATCTTCATTCATTATTTATTTGATCATACCATGATCACCACCATATTCATAGTGATATAATTGATAATGGCATTAGATAAAATGTTTGCACCATGAAATTATTTACACATTTGGGATATAAACATAATTATCTACACCCCTTAACCAAAGTGGTCAGAGCATTTGATAGGACATCATATTACATATTGATTTTGACTTACCTTTAAAAGTTGGCATAACACATGTGGTCACTACCCTTCTACATTACACCATACATGGGAGTCTTTGATATGTTATTGGTATGACCTTGGACACATAAAATCTATGTTACCTTCAAAATTACATTGTTATTAAATACATTCATACCAATAGAATGGTCATTGTTCCTAGAATTATATATGAACATCTAATTAAACAAAAACAATTTATTCCAATTAAAAATATTGTCAAACCTACTAAGGTTAATTATCCATGAAAGGGTAAAAAAATTATATCCAATTTACTATGCAACTAAAATTTGAGAGACCATTGCATTAGAGATACATAGTGGATTCCATAGAATCCTCATCTACTACTACCTACCACAATTATTTATGTAGAACAAATAACAATGTTCTTATCATGTCTACTTCAAATACAATACAAAACATAAAACTATGGGTTCCATGAACCCATAATCCTTATATTACATATTAGATACCACATATTCCTATGACACATACACATTACAGATCCTATAACACCTTATATTACACATGTACATGGTCCTTATAATTACCACCAGGTTGATATACCATATACATTGTTCATATAACTTAGATATGAGTATCTATTTGATGGGATATTTGGATAGATTTTTCATTTTTAGATACACCAAAAAATTTAAAATAAATCAAATATTTGAAAAATATGAAAAATATTAAAATAGTACAAAAATACCAAAAAATTTCAACATATTCCTAGGTGTACTATTTTTTATGGATATGTTATTTTTTTGATGTTAGTATATAACATATAACTATTTTAATATATACACATGTTTAATGGCTCATTTGAGTGTGATAAAGGCATACCCAGGTACATCATATATGCACATACAAATATTAATATTTTCTTCTAATCACATCCTAAGTATATTGTGTTAATATACTTCTTTTATCATGATACTTCTAGGTTACATTATTATATGATCTCTTTAAATTTTCATGTTTAAGCTTATATACTTACACATGACTCTATCCATGATTATACCTTTCACATTATACTTGATATGATATGTATTTAATAGTTCTTGAAAAAAGACATGTTTAGGAACTATCATGCTATGTTAATGTTGGTTTCCTATTTTACTTTATTACTATTATATTACATTATATTTCCTATTGGAAATTTTGAATATGATCCATTGAATGTGTCCCTCATGCCTATGCTTTACTATTTTTACATTTAAATATGTCATTATTTTTTATATCTATAAATTTGAATATTTAATTTTATGCTTTGTGGACATCTTACCAAGTCATGTCCCTTCGATTGTGTGGAATTAGAACATGCCCCTTGTAAGAGGTCTCCTTTGACCATTTTACTATTACTTTGATTTTGATTGATCTTGTGTGTGTGATGTATTTATTTTTAATCTTGTACTTCTATTATCTAGATGTTTCCATGATCTACATCATGCATCTTAAGATTTGATGTGATTACATAACTATGTGACTAACTGCTATATCTACCTATACATATTACTCATATATGCTACATGATACTTACATAACTTATATAGTTATTTTATCCTTTTGAGGTAAGTTAACTATCAAATTGCACTTCCCCTCACCTTAAATGGGAGGACATATAAGTAGGGGAATGTCATATAGGATTGGATTTTGCACTTTCACAATGTTAGATTATAATAGGAGCATGTAAAAAATACATGATCTCCACACATATTCACTACTCAACATCTAAAAATTATAGTGGGGAATGTTATGTAAACATGATATAGGATGATATCCACTATAAACCACATAATATTGTCTCAAATATTTAAAAAAATAAATTCACATAAAATACATCATAAATAGATTTCCAATGAAATTTTGATGGGATAAAGTAGACATTGTATGCAAAAGTTATGGCTTGTTGAATGTGGAAACAAATAGGAAAAAATAACACAATGCTGACATCATTAGTTGACTAGAATTGTATGACCTAACACTTAAAAAAATCATATCCTTCAACATGAAATTCAAAATTATCCACCAAGTGATATAAATTACAAGGTAATTTAAATGTAATACATGTTCTCATGACCAAGTTACAAGGGATGATGTTTATCTCTTAAACAACTATTGATTTTTATTCACATCAAAGTGGGATAAAACAATATCTAAATCACCAAAAATGCATCCTCATGATATAATCTATGGGAATTGGAGTGGGGACTCACCCCCTCACCCTACTTCATTTATTTTTAATGCCTAACAATAAGCTATACCATATTTGGCAAATGGAATGCAAGACATTGTATTTATCCCTTAATTTTACATTTCTTGTTAAAAATAAAGGATATGAGGCATTTACCAAAGGGATTTCAATCCATAAACCTATAAAAAAAAATGGATAAGGATTTAATCCATAAATTAATGGCCTTGTAAACACTATAAAATTCTCAATATTGTAATTAAAGAGATAAAATAAAGCATGTAAGATTTAAGCCCTTGTAAAAGAGAATAAGAAGATAAAGCAAAGCTTCTATGTCTAATATTAAAGGTGTAGCACATTGAAGGAAAATATACCATTACACATACCTCCTAGAGATATTATAGGAAATTTTAACCTCTTAGTAGGAGACAAATCATGTTTGTATATCTATCATGATAGAGTATAAATTATAGTCCAAGAGCCATTACACAAACCTCTGAGAGACATTACAATGAACATATGTAGCCTTTAAAGTGGAAGAGACAAGCAAGATATATTTAATAAGAGCCATAGCTAAATATAAACTTTTATTTGATTGAATGAATAACCATTGTGTGTCTATCTATGTTATGCATATCTATGTTACACAAATAATTTGGTATGCATATCTATGTTATTTTTATTGAATGAATAACCATTGTGTGTCTATGTGATTGAAGAGAAACTCCATCCTAAATAATTTCATGTCCTTCAATATGAATCAAATTCATTTTAAATATCAATATCTAATTCTAAATGTGGATAATGGCAAGAAGCACTTATTTTCAAGGAAAGTAATCAATAATTATTGAATTCATTGTAATATGAGTGTATATTAGGTTGAAAAATGTTAGAAACTTAATCCACAACTTCATTCAAATAATAAAAATAAGGAAGTTATGAATGTGCCTACAAGAAATGAGGTTTTTCAAATCCATACATAACAAGAGGTATGACATGAAGGAGTTGGTCAAGCACCAACAGTCTAAGAGGAAACCCATGAAAAATCCAACCTATTCATAGAATATCCCATCAAGAGGAAACATTCTAAAGAGGAGCATTTGTAATATTAGATTGGTAAGAATACTTATATCACCTTCAAATCACTTTTAGATTTTAATTTTTCAATAATCATGAAGGAAACTAACCCCATGCATATGATGAAGTGTGGAGGTAGATCACTTATTAAGGTTGAATATGGAATAACCATAAAAGTTGAGAAGCACATCATGAGCATCCCATTATAATATGTTGTATCATTTTATATTTTGCATTCTTATATACATTTTGAAATTCAAGTTAGAATTTTTTCTTACCACTTCTTTTAAAAAATTTCAAGATGGGTAGAGAGGCACTTAATTAAGGTATAACTTCAAAAATAGGGTTCTTCGAGTTAGACAATAGTTGAGAGACATGTTGGTATGTCAAAGTGTTATTCCAAGAGGAAGACTAAGTGGAATAAAATAAACATGAGGAGTGATTTCATGGTGAATTTAACTCAATAGGATCACTATTATTTTATGTATGTATGTTATCATTAATTTACTTTCATTGAAATATGTTCTTTCAATGTATGTGTAACTTGTTGTATGAAAATTTTGTAAAGGCCCAAATTTAGGCAATGTTTGTAAATGGAATTGTGTTTACAGTCCATGTATATTGAATTAAATTATATGACCCAAATAATGATTTTTTTAAAAAAGTGGTGATGTATTATAACACACCTTGTTTATTATACAATGTAAGTTTTATCCCTGGTTGAGAAGGTTGAGTAACAAGGAGAATGTTAAAATCATATCTTAATGGGAGTTATTCACCTTATCCTACAAGTAGTTCATTCAAGTGGATAAGATAATTTACCATGAAGAATATCAAGACACCAAGAGTGCATAAGTTCATATGGTATAGATGGAAAGGAGTCATGAACTCTCTTTGTAACCTTGGTTTGTAGGTATCAGTTTGGATAGTTATCCTCCAAAAGAGATAAAAAATAATGAGCCTCCTATGATCATGGATCAAAGTGATAAATTTCCTTTTATTGATTATTTTTCTCCTAAATTAATAGATGATTTGTAAGAAGAGTTTATTCTTGATATAATAAAAAGGAATGAATCTGAATTTTGGTGGTTGAAAAGTTTTTTAGTGGGAGCAGTGATCTGAGAGGATATCTAATAGTGACCAAATTATATGGCCTAAAATATTCCTAAAATGTCTGAACATTGAGGATCTCAGCAAGAGGTTTCTAATGTAATTTGTATGGGGTCAAATGGACATCATATGTGAAATTTATAACCTATTTAAGGTGTAAACAAATAGGGGAAAATAACACAGTGTTGACATTAGTTGAATGGAATTATATGACCTAACATGTGGACCAATCATAGCCTTAAATTTGGAATTCACAAAGTTCCACCAAGTGTTATAAATTATAAATAGATTTACATGTAACACATGGTCTCATGACCAAGTTACAAGGGATGAAGTTTATCTCTTAAACAAATTTTCATTGTTATCCCCACCAAAGTGGGATAAAACATTATCCAAAGTGCCAAATAATCCTCCTAATGAGCTAATGCATGGTATTTAGAGTGGGAATCAACCCCCTCACCCCACATGTCTTATTTTTTAATACCAACAATAATTTACACCATACTTGGTAAAAAAATTTAAGACTTTGTATTTATCCCTTGATTTTAAGATTTATTGCTAAAGACAAAATATATTAGACATTTTCCAATGGGATTGAATCTATAACCCTATGAAAAATGGTTAAATATTTAACCCATTAATGAAGGGCCATGTAAAAACTATAAAAGGATCAATATATAATTAAATACATAGAAGAAATCATGTAAGATTCAATCCCTTATAAAGGAGAGCAAGAGGAGAAAGCAAAGTTTCTATGTCTGACATTATAGGAGTATCACATTGAAGGTGAAGAGAGCATTTCACACACTTCCTAGAGACATTATAGGGAGATTTGATCCCTTATTAGAATATAAATAAAATTTGTATATATATCTTGTAAGAGTATCAATTACATGCCAAGACCCATTTTACAGACCTCCAAGAGATAATACAGTGAACTTGTGTATCCCCTCATTTGGGATATAAAAGGAAGAGATAGTTTGGAAGAGCTTGATCTAAAGCTAGATCAAGAGTTAGAATTCTTAAAGGACATTATATTGTAAATAAATACCCATTTATTGAGATAATTTGATGTAATACATGATATTTTTTCATCATTTTAACAGATAGGTTTAGACTTTGAGCAGACCAAAAAATGTAACCCTATTTTGGGTGAACTTCATTATCAACTTGATTTGTTGATTATCTCTACTATTTAGTACTTAATTTTAATTTTAGTTTTTAAAAACTGAATTTTAATCATTTGATCCAATTTTCATGTAAAGAGATGGGAAATTAATAAAATCATTAAATTATATAGAAACTAGGTTTTTAGTGAACATGTGCATAAACTACCATTTTCAGATCAAAACATGTTCTCCACATTTACACTAGTTCTTAGGTTCTCCAAATTATAATGGGGAAATGTTATGAAAACATGTTTTACACACATTCATTAATTTTAGAGTCATTAGATTTAGTAACTTATGATTCAAATACATATTTGTGATAACATTCTATAAATAAATGTTGTTACTATACCTAGATTCCAATGTGAGACATATATGAGGTGCATATGCCATGCAAAATCATACCTAAAATTGAAAAATAAAGTCATTTATAGATTTTAAAAACTCTTATGGACTATTATTATACCTAGGTTAGACTTTTATAGACTATTATTGAGATAATATAATGTAATAGTTATTTCAATTTTGGAAGGTTGATCTGATTAAATCACTCAATCTTACCAAACTTGTAAGTTAGACTTGATTACATCATATAACTTTACCAAAATTATAGTTTGGATTTTATTAAATCATCCATTCTCACTAGATATATGTTATGCATTGATTAAATAACTCACACTCACTAGACCATGCCCATATTTGACTTGCACGATTAGGATGAAATAAAGTCAATGGATGTATTATAAATCACACTTATATCAAGTTTGGTGGCATGTGTCCTATAATACACACACACAAACCCATAGATGTGTGTGTGTGTGCGTGTGTGCGTTTGTGTGTGCGTCTGTGCGTGTGTTCATGTGTGTGTGCGTGTGCGTGTGCGTGTGCGTGTGCGTGTGCGTGTGCGTGCGTGTGCGTGCGTGTGTGTGTGTGTGTGTGTGTGTGTGTGTGTTTGTGTGTGTGTGTGTGTGTGTGTGTGTGTGTGTGTGTGTGTGTGTGTGTGTGTGTGTGTGTGTGTGTGTGTGTGTGTGTGTGTGTGTGTGTGTGTGTGTGTGTGTGTGTGTGTGTGTGTGTGTGTGTGTGTGTGTGCACCTAAAATTTTAAATTTGTCCCAATATTAGATTCAATGATTCATAATAGGGAATCCTTTAAAATTAAATTTCCAAAATGTAAGATAGTTGTGTCAACACATGTGTACTCATACCCTTGCTTTTTATAATCATAAGAATTTCAAATTATTTAAATTTCAAATTTCATACATTGATTATATATTGTAATATCATATTGGATGCCTGTTAGTCATTATCAAATCACTAAATTTTGGGTCACATAAACACAAGGTATGTCATACATACCTAGGTATGAATTTTTTCCTTTGAACTAACAATTTCATTGTTGTCACTTGGATTTTTCACCCATTAATTCAATAAACTTATATAATGGAAACAATGAGATCATCCCCAATGTGTTGGACCTTGGATCCTTAGGATGAAAATATGGAGAAGGGAAACTCCTATTTGCACTAGATGCACTTGATTTATGATCAACTGCAGACCTAAAACCATGTTAAAGAGACCTATATATAACTAATACTATATATTTATCATAAAAAAGGGATGAAATTTAATTAAAAATAAAAAAGGTGATGCACCAATAGTCTATAGATATTCTCCTTTAATTGGAACATAATAATAAATCCTCAAAATTGATAGTAACTCAAATAAATCCTATAAAACTTATAACCCTCTCAATAATTGCATTATTAATTTACATGGAGGTAGTGGTATATACAAAATACAACCTAAAAATGAAGGTATAAAATTGATAGGACAACATCAACAGGGAATAAAACATCCAAAAATGAAGATCAACATCAAATTTACACAACACTCAAGAAAATTGAGAACATAGAAGAAAATATCATTTTTTATTACATTCCATGCTTAAATCCAACATTGCAATTATCTAAAATATATCATCATACTCAAGAGGAGTGATAATGAATAAGTCATTTTAAGCCCTATATATAATAAAATGAGATGAGAGAGGAGAAAAGAGAACTAGAAGACCTCATAAATGTTACTATTACTCCACTAAAACAACCTCTACAAATAAAGAGACATAGAAAATAGGAGCATTAAGATCTCTCCAACACATTAGGCCTCTCCCATGAAGGTATTCAAATAAGATTGGCATTGTAGTGGAGGAGGAAACTTCATTATTACTATTTTTTTCCTTTGGTGGAATTGTGGATAGTGGATGTACTTATTCATAACAACTATATTCTTGGAAAACTCTTATTTTCATGGCTAATTTTCCTATCTCCACCCCCCATGCATGCATGGTAGAGCTTGTTGAATGGTTGAGTTGGAAGTAGAATGACCATTTAGAGCCTTGAGTTGACCTAACATAATTCTCACTCCATGGAGGGAGTTACACCTATTTAAGGGTAGTTTTTAATGTAACTATACCTACTTCATGATCTTCATAACCATTGGCTCTAGTCATGGCAACACTAGACATGTTGTAGAAGCATAAGGTAATTGAAATCTATCTTGAAGTCCATGTGAGGGTATCTAAGAGAGGTTAAGAAGTAGGTGAAACATCTTATTTTCTCATGAGAACTCCTAGAAACTTAATGTAGTCCCATGAATTATGTGCTAAAGTTATTATCATCTCTATTTCATCAATTTTTAGGCAATAATTATTAGGTACGTTAACTCTTGTTATGACTCTTAGCAGACCTACAAATTTCAAGGTTAAAAGTCCTTGTGTAGACACCTAAATTCTATTTAGTGTCAAAATGTACCTAAAATATATTCATTATTCTTCCTAACATTCAAATTATAATTCATGACATTTACCTCTTCATAAATAAATTAAATAAATCAAATTTAATCAATTGTGCACACTTTTAATCCATATTTAATTATTACATCTAGATTTTACACCTCACCCAACATCTTCCAGCTTTATCTCCATCACATGTTGACTCACTCCAGTCAATCCCACAACTTATTCAACTTTATTTGAGTCATAACTTGAGTTGTAAAATATCTTGACCCATTCTTGGTGACTCAGTTAACCATGTCCTTATTTCTCTCAACCATTTATAATGATCATCATCCTCATATATAAGGACTCATTAGCCATTATAGATTATTTTTATTATTTTGAATATTCAGATAATCCTCCACCATTAGATATTTCTTCCAAAAATTTATAAATAAACATGAAATCCAACACTTTCATCATCTTGACTTATGATAATGAAGTGTTACCAAAATCTCAAGAAAATCCAAATGAATTAAAGCTACTAAAGATCCTTTTTGCATCAAAATGTTTCCAATTTTACCTTCAATTAGAAGAGTGAGAAACCACAATTTTAAGAAATCTAATATAATTCACATTGCAAAGGAAGAATATTTTTTTAACTATGATATAGTTTTGTGTTGTTTCCTTTTTTGTAGCTCTAGCTTAGGTTGAGATAGTTTAGAATAAGATTTATTAATTTAATATGCATTTCTAAATTTTCTTCAATACATTTTGGCATGCTTAGTAGGACCATTCTCTCATCTTTTTCATATCATATTCATCATAAGTGCATTTAGAAACATTTTTCAATTGGTTTTTGATATTTTACTTTTACATATACGTATAATCTTTGTCTTAGAAGTGTTGTTTGAAGTTAAATTTTTTTTATAACATTTTCCATTCAGTTGTGTGTGGCTATTACATAACTATGAATTCAAAAACATTTAATAGAAAAATTTCAACCCAAAATTGTGAAAGAATTTTTTATGCTATTTTTAATGTCTATTTTCTGATTTTCTCCTTTCCATCATCTTTCTACTTGATTTATTCCTTTGTCTATGTTTTTAGTTTTCTTTACAACTCTCTATTTTAGGTAAACTATGAATTTGATGACTTCATTAGTGAAATTGTACTACCTAATAGTGAAATTGATCAAATCAACTATGAAATAATTGTCATCAACAATGAAATAATCTATAAACTATGAAATCATTCTATGTGTTTTTTTTGTAACTATAGATTTGTGCATGTCAGTTGTGAAATTGTCCTATAACTAAAAATTTTGATCATAAGCTACAAATCATCATTATCAACTATGAAATCATTGTCATCAACTATGAAATAATCTTCTTAACATATGAAAATGGTAATTGTATTTGTGAATTTAGTGAGTATACATCTAAAAAAATTTAAACTACAAATTTGTTTCTTTGTATTTTCTTACATTTTGTATATTTTTTGTGTTAACCAGTGATTTTTTCACATTTATGCTAAACTGTATAATTGCAAACGTGTAATAGAGGCTTTTTTCTCTTTTTTTATGGTTTTTTCTTACTTTGTTATAGGTTACCTTAACATTAATCCAAAACAAACTCTTTAACAAATTGTTTTTAGGATTCTAATCAAAGAAATTTTGTAAAAAAGCTAAAACAAAAATAAATCTTTCTATTTTTTATACTAACATTTTTATTTTAGTTTTTCATTTTCAATTTCTAGTAATTAGCTCACATTTGATTTCTTGTAGTTAATTATTTTCTTTCAAAATTTTGTTTGTGTTATAAAATTATGTATGCTCTTCCTTTGGTGTCATATTGGTGATGATACTCGGGAATCAAACTCAATTTCATTATATTTTCTGTTACCCAAGTTATGTTTTTTATGCTCTTTCATTGAAATCATATTGGTGATAATACCTAGAAATTATAAATAGGAATTAACTTTTAATTTCTTTTTATAAGGGCTCTACTAACCATATATTTCACCACCATGCAATAGGACAAACCCCACATACTAATGGGGTATAAAAATTCAGATCCAACTATTTTAATTACTTAAGCAATTGTGTGTTTTAAGCACACTATGATGTGAAGGTATTTCATGCTCCAATACCTAGGGTTTTAATAATTATCTAGAAATACAATTTTGCTAATTTTTAACACATTAAGACCCTTACAGTTGTGTTAGTGACTTTACGACAAGACCCATTAGTGTGTGTATGCTCAATTTATTTATTTGATGGAATCAGAACTCAATGTACTAAAATGTATATCATAGGAATCCATTTAGATAATCTTGTTCAAACCTTAAGCCTAGGAAAGACTATTTGCCATTCAACTTTGGTGCATGGTTAGTGGTTAGAAATGGGAAGTTACCTTCCACACACCCTTGAAAATAAATTCAATGGGATATGGGAAAAATAAGACCCTCCATGGTTATTTCCTTGAAATATTAGGCTATGGTTGAGAACATAGAGAAATAAGTGACATTGAAAGGCCCAAACATTGTTCACAACCTTAATCCTAGATTTTCATCTTTTTGTGAAATTTCTTGAAATGTTTCAATTATGAATGTTTTTGTTGCTTCCTTATGTTTTTTCATGTCATGCAATATTATTGTCTGTAAATGAATTTATTTTGAGTTTTAAAGATATAAAAATATTTTTAAATCAATCTTTCCCAAGAACTCAAAAGTAATTAGTTTAAAATTAGATTTTTTTAGTCACTTTAGTTATTATTATTAGTTTAAATTTGTCATTTATTTGAGTCAAATTCCTTATCCCTAATCATGTTACCAATAACTTAGAGAATTTACATATTTAATAACCCAAATGCAAGTGCTGAGCCATTCAACAATAAACCGTTTCAATTCACATGCCAAGAAAATCATGTAAAAATACATGAAATTATCAAATAAGAAGATGAAAAAGGAGGGGATTACAAAGGTTAATGTATCCCCAAAGCTATCCAACCTCCACCATCATTTTACCAAAACATAATTTCAATTAAAAATGAATTCCTGCTTCAAGACTTGGGTTTTGGAGCAAAATTCCTACCTAACTTTGATGTGTAAAATTTACAATACTTGATTGCAAGTAAAGAACATTCACCTTCCACTAATGATAAATATAAATCTCAAAGTTATATATAAGGTATAAATTACCTTATATCATCCTCAAATCCCAAGACTAAAGTCTCTCATGTCAAAAGTAAATTTATATTATGTGAGGAATCATCCTAAATAAATCATGGATTCTCTACACAAATCCATGCACACTATGGTAACCAAGATATTATACATTTTCAATATCATCAACCAATTAATCCTTTTGAAAATCCTAATGTGAATGTGAATCTCATTTGACCTTCACATATTTATCCAACCAATCTGAGTTTGAACATGCATTCAAATTCACCAATCATCAACCTAAACAATCAAAACTTGAATCTTCATTCAAGTTTACTAATCACATAACAAATAAATTTAAACTTGAATATGACTTCATTTCTAACCAATCCAAATTTGATCACACCAAATTTTAATGTAAATCCAAGTTTATAAGGTCACGGTCAAATCAATTTGAGTTTGAATATTCATTCAAACTCATAAATCAACACAAATCAGAGTCTCCAAGGCTCACCCATCATTACCAATCTAAATCAAAATGACATATTGAATCCTCATTCTAGCTCACTAGTCCAACCATCTAATCCAAGTTTAGGAATTACTTCATGTATGCTCAAAAATCCTAATTTTAATAGTGGTTCACCAAATCAAATTTCCCATCCCAATACTCTTAGACTAGTTACACCCAATCCAAATACAACTCCAACTAATGTTAACTCTAATAAAAACCCTTCCTTTAACTCCAACTCAATCCTATCTCATATTCAAACCAAAACCAAAACCCAACTAATTCAAACAACCCCAACTTTAATGCAAACCTTAACCCCAATAATTCAAATAAAAATCCTAACTATAGCCTTAACCAAAATCAATACAACCCAAACCAAAATCCACTTCAACTAAACTATATACACCTTAAATTGGTCAAGAAACCACACATATTATGCATTTTCATAGGAGACTCTGACTAGAGAATATAAGTCTTATTTACATCAAGCCATCTCTTTTTATCTAACTTTCCTTGGTCTAGTTTTATACCCTAAACACCTCTTTGACCATTCCCAGTCATCCACAACCTTCTGGAATCAACCCTTACAGACATAGGTAGCTCTTTTAGGCCCAAATCCATCCCCTAGGTCTCATCTCCTCTACATAAAAGTGACCAACTTAGATAGAGCATTGAAACCTAGGGTGTCCAATTCTTAGTGTTATTGTCCAAGTATAAATTTGATTCCAATGGTCACTTTCTCCTACTATATGAGTCATATCCCTTTCTTTTCTTCATTCCTAATTTCTCCAATGTTGTCCAAATGCAAATAAAACTCCCAAATTAAAAATAATGAGTCTCCTATATAAAGGACTACACAAGGAATTTTATATCTAGCACTTACTACTTTAGCACATTAGACATAATAAAAACTATTCAATAGTATAGCTTAGCTTCTTTGCATCACACATAGACTTGCATGCTTGATCAAAGAAGGGCATAGAAAAAAATCATTCTTGCATCTATCATGTGCATTTATTATGCACATTCCTTAAGGGAGATCTATATCATATTTGAGACCCTAGCTTGAGTGTTAATGTAGGTAATAATCAGAATAATTGGTGTTCTTTATTGTACGATCATTCTTCCCCTAGCCTAATTTTTTCACCTTTTGATTTTGATGTATTCATTGTTTGCATGTGTGTAGATGAATACAAGTAATGAAGATTGAAATAGACCTACAACAAGATTTAGAGACTTCCAACCCCTAACATTTGGTACATAATCTCATATTGACTAGATGAACAAGACATAGAAAGCTTAAATCCTTAGGACAATAGTGTCAAGAAGGACTATAGTGCCAAACACTAGGGTGTCCTATTTTTGGTGCTCCTATCTAATTAGAAAATAGATGACAGATACCAGATTTAGATTCTTAATAGTTTCTAAATCCTACTCCTCTATTATACCACCTCAAAAAGTTTAGAAACTATTATAATGAGAAAAACCTACATATAAAAATATAATCTAAGGAATACATAGTGTAGTTCCATATATATATCTAGTAGAGTCATAAGCACAATAATAGATTACTACTCATGAGAAATATTCACTATAGGCATATTTTTAGGGTCCTATCTCACGTAGAAAATCACTATGGCTAAGATTAGATGAACCCCCATCACATGTTATAGTTTCATCTCAATCTATTTCTCAGTCATATGCATCATAACAGAGGCCACATAGTGTTATTTCATGTGGTAATCCACTATGATTATGAATCGATGATCCTCCACAACACATAGTTTTAGTTGAACATCTAGTCATGTTGTATTTTTTAGAATCTCCACATATAACTATAGTTAGTGCACAACAAGTAGTATGAGATACATAACACATTCCTACATATCATGAGTAGTATAAGAACTTGTTCACTTAGTTGATAGGGTTTAGATAGTGATTTAACATAGAATAAATAAATTAATAGTCATACTAGTCTTAGTTTATAATTTTCATGTAGCTCAGTAATGATGATGCCAAAAGTATAACTAACCTTTATATTCTTGAGCCACTATCAGGGAATTAATATGTACACAATGATATCTTACATTCCCCCCTCTACTAACAATAGACATTCTTGAGTCAAAATAACTATACATAGCCAAAACCAAACTATCAAAGTCTATATCTTACCAAATCCAATTTTACCACTATTAAAACCAATCAACTTATCCAAATAATTTTAAATGTTAAACCCAGTGCAATTTATCCAAATAATTTACAAATTATGAAAACCAACAAATTTTTACTTACATATAATCATAACTTAAGCCTAAACAATACCTCCAAACATATCAAAATAATTAAACCACATATCCCATATACTATTTTACTAAGCACATGTAAATTCAAAATCAATACAAAGATCAAATATTTCTAAATTAACTAGTTACAACCAATATACCAAATATTCCCAAATCCATAACACAAATATGAGTAAAACAAAAATCAAACCAACATCTATATATATAACCAAGTTTTCAAATACATATACACTATATCAAAAACAATCAATCATGAATGGGTGTCATACCCTCACTCTTGGTCTCACTCTCTCCTTTAATACTAGTCCCATAATCCTATCTAGCACTTAATGACCTTGCACCTCCTCAAGATCCCAAGTGCCTCTTGTAGTAGCTATCCCACTCCAATAACCAACCATGCTCTTCATTCAATTTTTCATATCACCACTGAAGATCCATATAGTCATCCAAAATATTTGTGCTCACCATGCCCCAGTCAGGTGGAGGCATGTTATGCCTATCCAACTCAACTCTAAGTTCATCTCTCTCTCTCTCTCTCTCTCTCTCTCTCTCTCTCTCTCTCTCTCTCTCTCTCTCTCTCTCTCTCTCACTATCCTAACATATGAAGCTATAGCTATAGCAAACCTATCAAATAAATGAGCATACATGCCATTCATAACCATTTATCACTCTATCAAACCGTCCACCACATCATTAGGAATATATTATGTGAGCTCTCAGAGTGTCAACTTAATGATGGTCTCCTAGAACACATCATCTCCCATCCCCACCCTAGTAGTTACCTCATCTTATGCACCTCCCACCCCATGTACACACATACTAAGTATAACACTACATTACATATATAATTTAAAATCCAAACTAAAGCACAAACATAAGCATAATTCAAATATAATATCTGATTACCTCCCATCATCTAGATCAACTCAAGATCTTCATATGCAAGAATATCGACTCCATCCATAGGATATAATGGATCCTAATGATGCATAGCCCACCATGAATTATATGCCTTAGTGGATCCCATGTCATCTACATTAGGAATATCTATAACCACATCTCATGCATCTAAAGGTAACATTGCCAAATCAACCTTAGTAGGTATCACATGAGCCCCTACTCTCATTGGTGCTTGTGCACTCCTCAACCATACCCATCTTATAGGAGGAACATCCTATAAAACTCCAAATTACCTAGTCACACAATTATATTGAAATCACTCATATACTCTAGCCCAATGATCATGCAACCAAGAACTAACCCTCATACACCATAGCTATTATCCATCTTCAAGCCATCTAGATAATCTTATATAGGGACCCCGTATGATATCTTAGGCCACCAATGTATCTATCATCCTCTTGTGGTGATTTATCATAGGAGATTAGATAGCCAAATAACTCATCCATCACTCACCAAATAGATGTGTATTTACCCAAATCACCCTCAGTAATCCAATCGATTATACAACTATTATGTGCTCATATGCCTAACAATGTAATAAAGTGGCCATACCCACACCACCACTAAATACCTCCTACATAAATATATATAAATATCTCAATGCTAGTAGATACATAGTAATATAGTAGCATAGTAGTAGATAGATAGTAACATAGTCCTTTCCTATTTATATATATTTATGTAGGAGGTAGGAAAGGACATGCATAGTCCTTTCCTATGAGAACATAGTAACATACATCTCAATGCTACCAAACACCTTATGCATCCTATAATCAATAAACACTCCACTACTATCTACTACAATAAAATAAGCTAACAATATAGCTAACCATTTTTGTAGGTATAGAACACTCAACTACATAACAAATAATAGTAATACATCACTATCACTACATCTTTGATGTGTACCTGAAGGCACACTAGCAAAATACAAGGATGCATGATCAATGGGATCATCACCCATGTCATCTTGTAGTGTCACATGTCACCCACTAATTGGCAAATGAAAAATATGATATAGATCCTCTAGAGTAATAGTGATCTCTCTAGTAGGAATATAAAACATACATGTATCAACATTCTACCTCTCACATAAGGTGGTAATCAAGTAATTATCCCACTACACCAGGTTTAGGTCATATACATGACCCAACCCTATCCTATCCATAAGGGAATACTCATCAACAAATAATGGTAGCATCCTTAGTATCTCCATCACCTAACCTCTATGGAACTCTTGCATCTACAACTCACCCTAAAAACACTATAAAATAGACTCTATGTCAGATAACCATTCTAAGAAAAATAGATAAGAAGTACACAAGTAATAACAACTTAGAAATTGAAAAAAACCATCAATAGTAAACAACAATGCTATACATGGACACTAGCCTTAGACTACAACATTGAAACATAGACAATAATGTTGTATCCTAGACAACAACATTGACTCCAAGACATGAGTGTTAGAACTAGTAAAAACATTCCTAGACTACTTTAAACAACTCAAAAATATCCAAAATAGGCATTTAAATAGTTAAGAATCAAGTGTTAATCTTACTCACCGGGCTAATCTCCCCATTGGCCTAAATCTAGGTTAGCTGTTACTCAAATCGAGTCATAGAAGGTGCTTATCTCCTAGGCATTTTTCACTCCAGAGCTCCAAATCTAAAACTAGTCAATGCACAAATGAATCAAGAATCAGTCCAAATTTTATTATATCAAACAACTTTTCATTCAAAGCAAAATACCATTTTGCCCATAACTAGAACCTTGTAGCTCCATTTTACAAACCATTTTGTTTAACAAAATCATGACAATGATACCATCAACATCATGCACACTTTAGTCTATCACTACATCATCTATAGCACATGTACATCCTTATACCTCTTTTGTACCTTGACATGAAATTTGGTACCTACCAATCAAAAACTCATTCAAATAACCCAACCAAATCAATCAACTTTTTAATCCATTCAATCAACTACCACCTTACTTACCTACCACAACATGAAAGTTTCTAATATATACTATACCCACACAAAAGATTTGATCCTAACCAATCAAAGACACCCTTCAATCCTAGTAATTCAACTCTCACCAATCAAACAAATAGACTATAAATCTATTTAGTACATACTAACCTAGTTCCTATTCATATGCCACTAGTTTTCACTTTTGGCTCAACCTCCTCTATCACATATCTCATCCCTCTCCCCAAAAGGAGCATATCATTCTTACTACATCTAAAAATCACCTAGTATACCAATCCACTCCTATAGATAGATAAACCATGGTTATTACAATTTCATAATCTATATTATTAACATTACTCAACTCAAATTAGTTAAAATTATACAGTGAATTTAAAATATATTGGGTCGCTCAACATTACTCAGTACATTAAAAGGGATACACCTTCAGTTTAAAGATATATATAGACTATTAAAATACCATGTTTAAGATCATATGGATTTATAGTCACTTTGATATAGATTCAAACTAAATCCTAATTTGAGAGCATGTACATTACTACACATCTCACACATACAGCTTCATACAACATGACATAGTTACATGACCAGATAGTAGATTATAGGCATAATGCAAAGCATATTATTTTGATCTCCAATTTTGCACATGGGATGTGACATAATATATCATAACACATATGGTTATATATATTTCTAGACTATCTAGATGCATCACTTATATCCCAAATTTAGGGGCATGACACAGATGATCATGTTCTTCAGCATCTAAGATTATAAAAATTACAATGGCAAGATAGGACATTTTCTTCTTACATATTTTAGTAGATTTTTTAGATTACACCTAAGCATACCCAATTTGTCACTAGGTTAAACTATATGATCATCTATAATGGTTGGTCCATAACATTACTCAGACTTAGGAGTTTGTGTGAGATAGAGGGCAGATAATGGTTCTAGACTTATAAGCACTTTTTAATTCTAGTTTATATTATTTAGAGTGAGGGCATGATATATCTTTCTCTTCACAACATATAGATTATATACACACATTCTATATTATATGATTTTATGTGGGACAAAGGGTAGACATTAGTTTTGAGCCTCTCAACATTTCTCATTTCTCATTCAGATTCATTACATGGGGTATCCTTTACAAGGATTCCTTCTTTCTCCAAACACTATTTAGATTCAGTATAGGGGGCATCTATTACAAGGATTCCTTCTTTCTATAGGCATTATTTAGATTTAGTATAGGGGTATCTATTATAGGGATTCCTTCTTTCTCTAGGCACTATTCAAATTCAGTACATGGGGGCACTATTACAGATATTCCTTCTTTATCCAAGCACTATTTAGTTCTCCATCCACTTCCTTGGCTAAGAGGTTTTATCCTTTTTAGTACACTTATCTCTATATAAGTAAGTTTAGGTACACATATTTCTTTATTTTACTCTAGTTTTTCATTTCATTGCATCACTAGATTAGAAGGGGGAAAATGTATACACCCTAAATTGGTCAAGAAACCACACATATCATGTCTTTTCATAGTCCTTTCATAGGAGACTATGACTACAGAATATGAGTCTTATTCACATCTAGCTATGTCTTTTTATCTAACTTGCCTTGGTCTTATTTTATACCCTATACACCTGTTTGACCATTCCTATTCATCCACGACCTTTTGGACTCAACCCTTATAGACCCAAGCATCCCTTTTAGGCCCAAATCCACCCCTAGGTCTCATCCCATTTGGAAAATAATGCCCAACTTAGATAGGAGCACTGAAACTTAGGGTGTCTAGTTTTTAGCACTATTGTCCAAGTACAAATTTTATTCCAATGGTCACTTTCTCCCACTAAATGAGTCTTACCCCTTTATTTGATATGTTTTTAAGTTTTTCAATGTTAGCCAAATATGAATAAAACTCTCAAATTCAAAATAATGAGTCTCTTATATAAAGGACTACATAAGGCATTCTATATCTAGCAATTACTACATTGGCACATTAGACATAATAAATAAACAATTAATAATATAACTTAGCTTCTTTGCATCACACATAGACTTGCATTCTTGATCAAGGAAAGGTCTAGGAAAAACTCATTCTTGCATCTATTATGCATGTTGATTATGCACATTCCTTTAGGGAGAAATACATTATATCTCAGACTATATATTGAGGGCTAATGTGGGCAACAATCAAAATAACAAGGGTTCTTGATTGTGCAATCATTTTTACCCTAACCCAAATTTCCCCCTTTTGCTTTTGATGTATTCATTATTTGCATGTGTGTAAATTAATTCAAGTATTGAATATTAAAATAGACCTACAATAAAAATTTGATGGCTCTATCCCTTGAAATTTGGTATGTAGGATCATATTGACTAGACTAACAAAACCCAAAAAGCTTAGATCCTCAGGACAATAACACCAGGAAAGACTATAACACCAAACATTAGGGTGTCTTATTTCTAACACTCCTCTCTAATCAAAAAATAGATGCTAGATTTAGATTCTTGATTGTCTCTCCATCTTGTTCCTCCATTTCTAGCCTCAAAATCCTTTATTTTAGTCCAAAACTAGATATGTTTATTTATATTTCTCTTTCATAATTACCTATTAAAATCTATATTTTTCCCTATTAATCTATATTTTTCCTATTATTCTAGACCCTTATTATTTAGGATCTAAACACTAGATTACCAGAATTATTAAAACACAAACAAAGTTAATTCTAACTTAAATATATGCTCTAATGCATCCAATCTAAATTATAACATGAATCAAGAACAATTCAATCCCAACCTATTTAGCCAATATACTTTCATTATAACACTAACATAAACCCCATGAACTTTAACACCAATCCTCCACCAATGAAACTCAACTTTAACACAAACCCAAGTCAACTAAATCTAAACATAAACTTTGAAAATAATTCAAACCTCAGTTTCAACACTAATCCAAATCAAACAAACTTTGGTTCTAATACTAATCCAAATCCAACAAACCTTGGTTTCAATGCTAATCCAAAAAAAACAAACCTTGGATATAACACTAATCCCAACCCTTTTTTGACTCTAAAATATGTTAACTTTACCAACCAACCTCCAAATAACTTCAACCAACAACCTAACCAATTTACACAAAACCAAACTAGCACAAACAAATTCATTGGTTAACCATCCAACCTTTATAATATAACAAGTCAAATGAACCAATTATCTCCATATCTTATACAAGAATTCCAAAACATAAAAGATAAGGTTCAAGGCTTACAAGATGGTTCTTTCTCTAGGCAAAAATAATTCAAATTCAACTAAATTTGTTCATATCATTATGATTTTAGTATGATGATGACACCTTTTCCAAAATACTTTAAACTCCAAAAATTTGATAAATACAAAGGTAAAGGAGATCCCCAAGAATACTTATGAGGATTTTATCATGCATTTGAAAATGATACTTATAGAACTGAGTATATGTTATGATTATTCCCATGAAGTTTCAGGGGTCAAACCCTTGAATGGTTTTCACGCCTTCTAAAAGGAAATATATTTACTTTTGAGGACATTTTTGAGAAATTTATTTTCCATTTTTCCTATAACATCAAAAAATATTTTACCACTTTGGATTTACACAATACCAAATAATGCAATGGAAAAGCATTTGATTCCTTCCTAAGAAGATGGCGAGTAATGGAAATTCATTTTACATGGTCATTTCTCAAAACTCAACTTGTGGATATATTCATGAACAATCCAAACTCATACTTGGGACATCACTTGTTAATCTTTTTCCCAATATCCTTTTTGAAATCATTGAAAAGGGAGTCCAAGTTGAGAAAACATTAAATAATAGATGTGTGATCAAGATATTTAAACCTGAGAATAATTCCTCTAAACCAATAGATAAACCAAAATTCTTTGAAAATAAAATGAACATTATTAGATATGGTGTAACTAATCTTAAAAAAATTTGAAACACTCTATATCAATTACAAACTTACAATTAACCTATCAATAACAAACTATCCTTGGTCGATAACCTAGAAAAATGAAGACCTAAGGATAAATTCACTTAATTAGGTGACACTTATGAAAACATTTCTCAAAATTTGTCCCATACTAACATCATCACTTGGCCTAAACTAAACCATAAAATGAGAATCTTCCTAAACTTTATTGTTATAAATAAGATGAGTACTATGAATACCATAGGATCAAAGGACATTCTAGTAATTAGTGTATGTGGTTCAAGCACTATGTTCAAGACCTCATTGATATAGGGGACATAATGATTGAAAATAAAACATCCAACAGCAAAAAGTTGGGGATATACTAAGATCCATTCCCCAATCATAAGAAAGGTATAGGAAAGAAAAAATAAGAATAACCTAAAGATAGTAATGTCAATCAATCTATTCATCCTTTCGACTCTATAGGTAATAGTGTTAATTTTATGAACCACCACGTCAATCTCATTACTTTACAACCCCAATATTACACCATTAATAAAATTCATTAAAATCTTACTATTCTAAGTGCAACATCCTCTAATGTTGAACACAAGTACAACATTATCACTCATCTTGAGAAGACACCCATAAATATTTCTATAGTAGACCTTCTCAAGATATCACCTGTATATAAATATATCAGGTACAAAGTCCTTCAAAAGTATAGAATCCTTGATGAAATCAATCCTAAAAAATTACAGGCATTACTAGGATCATTACTAATAATAAAGTAACATTTGACCATTCTGATGTCTCTCCTTTAGGATCAGATCATAATATTTTGTTGTACATAGAGGTTATCATCTCTAGGCACAAAATAAAGAGATTGCTTATATACAATGGTTTGGTATTAAAAATATTTACATTATGACTAATAAAACACTTAAGATATCCAACAACAATATTGGAAACTAGTATTATCACTATAAAGACATATAACAATAATGAGCAATAATCCATGGGCACAGTCTATCTTCTTTTGATGGTGGGGTCTATTATAAAAGAAACTTTAGTCCATGTACTTGATCTTGATTTACCTTATAACATACTTCTTCAACTTCCAAGGATAAATAACATTAATGTAATCCCATCCACCCTATACCAATGTTTGAAATTTTCACATGAAGGTATGGAAGTAACTATTCAAGGTGATCCTCAACCCTTCCAATATTATAGTCTATTGGAAGGAAAATATTAAAAATATAATTATTTACCATTTATTGACAAAAAATTTACTATCATTGAGGATTATCCTTCACTTGAAAACTGAGCATTCTAAATTTTTATTTCAAACACGTCCTCTTTGTGGTTGGATTGACACACAACTATTTCCATTTCCATTGAAAAGGCTTCCACTAGTGAAACATCCAATCAATCATCTATAGAAGAATATCCCAATTAGCAATTTGATAAACAAGCTTCAAACCAACCACCCACTTCCAAAGCATCTTAATTTTCCTCATACCATTGCAAAATAATTTATAAAGGAATTAATGAGTACATAATAAATATTTTAACTATACAAGTACAATCCATACAAATCCACATTATTATGGTAGGCACCACCATTAAAAGGATAAAAGAGTGGTTAAGAAATATGGTAATATAAAATTTATAGAAGGTGGCTTCCTTTCAGATGAACATATCAAATATTCCAATAGTTCTTGGATTCACTCTAAAGAACTAGATAATTGATTTACCAATAAAAAATATCCTATCACCAAGTCCATCAAATGCAACATAATTAATTATAGAGCTAAAGACATTAACCTCCATGAACAAGGATCCACTAAACCCATAACATTAAAATTAAATGAATATGAACATGACATAGGGTTTAATACACTCAATGGACATCTCACACTTTTACAAACTGACTCTTATAGTGATTCATAGGATCATTCTTTAGATAGAAAAATGGGTTCCATTCTTAGCCACTTTGATGTCCTTGACCTCACCAACCCTTTTCAACAGAATGTCATTCTTACACTAGATATCACATATCCATCCATAATAAAGTGGGATTAACATGAAACACCTCTTCTTGATCATTTCAAAACTTATGAGGCAATTCTCAAATTCTTGAGAATAAGGGCCCATATTCTTGCATGTGATCACAAGAAAAGGTTTTCAATTCAGCTAGATAATTCAACTCAATTTGGGGAAAAACAACATCAAAATATCAATTCAGCATCTACATCAAATTATATGGACCTAGAGGAGGATTTCAATCTTCCTTCACCACCCCCAAATTATAAATAAGAATCAACTCTTCTAGTTGAGGAAACCATTCCTATAAATAATAACATAGAGGATAATCCCAAAATTGTCAAAATTATAGTATCTCTTACTCAAGAAGAAAGATAAATACTTACACTTTTGATTCATTAATTATATAATGTATTTACATAGTATTATGTGGATATCCTAGGGTTTGAACCATAACTTGTAGTGCATCATCTTTTTGTACATCCAAATGCCAAATCAATCAAACAAAAACTCTACAAGATGTATTTTAAAGATAAATGACATCACATTATACAAATATGACCCCATTTATGTCATAATATTAGTTTTTATTAGTATTTTAGCTCTATATTAATATTTTGATAATTTGATATTCCATTCTTAAAAGAGTGTACTTCTCTACCTGCCACATTGTCTAAAATTTATTTGATAAGAAAAGGTTTGGAATAAATGTGTGTGTGTGTGTGTGTGTGTGTGTGTGTGTGTGTGTGTGTGTGTGTGTGTGTGTGTGTGTGTGTGTGTGTGTGTGTGTGTGTGTGTGTGTGTGTGTGTGTGTGTGTGTGTGTGTGTGTGTGTGTGTGTGTGTGTGTGTGTGTGTGTGTGTGTGTGTGTGTGTGTGTGTGTGTATTTACTTATTTAATTTTTGTGCATATCACCATATGGCTTATCTATTTCAAAATTTCCTTTGATATATGATACAATTAGCTAGCATCTTATCCAACATAATTTTGACTTTTGATTTTACACTCAAATTAAGGGTGCAAGAGTTATTCATCAGTGGTTTGGAATATTATTTTACATTTATATTAAAAATTAACACCAATTATTTAATAATTTAATATTTTTTTAAATTCATAATGAAAATGTATTCAAACCCCCTCAATGATTTGATCATTTTTATATCTCTATTTCAATTGAATAATTCCCTAGTTTAGTTACTTTGGGGTTTCATTTCCTAGATATGTTTTATTAAATTATTTTAATGGGTTGATATAAGTATTATGATATATATTTTATGGTTTCAATTATTTATCTTTCTCTCTCTTTAATTTTTAATTTCAAAATTTATGTCATGTTTTTATCATCTTTACGCTCTTTGTTGGTCAATTTTCTAAAATGTAATATTTATTCATTCTTGGTATTTTAGAATAAGTTATTTAACTCATTTATTGTCTATAAATAATTATTAATTTTTTTATAAATAAAATAGGTTTCCAACTCAAATGTGTGATCATTGTCATAATTTCTTACTCGATCTTGCTAAATTGTGTTTTTGTGATGTCATCTAGCATGAAAAAGAGTGTTTTAATTTTTCATAGTGCACTCCACAATATTGTACTTATATAACCTAAATAAAACATTATATAAATGTAAATTTTTATATCATCATAATATTTGGTTTTTATTTTCATATCTTGGTGCATGTACAAGGTTATAGGTTATGTTTCTCTAGTCTAATAAAATAATTGTACTCGAATCCTTTTATCGATTTCACCTTTTGTGGTTTAATATTTTTCATAATTTATGGTATTTTGTTTAGGAATATGTATATTAATTTATCTCATGATTTCCTTGAAGTATTATTATTACTTGATAGATTATTTTTTAGTATAATATTAATAATTTTCTAGTTTGAAATATTTTATTTATGGGCATTCCATCATCTCATGATAGTGATGGTGATAATATCATCTATAGAATATTTTTTTCTCTTCTAGTGGAAACACTCTTGTTATCCATTCTAAGTATACTTATAAATTTAAAATTTCATTAAATTTATGTAACTTGGTATTATAGGATCATATCTCATGTAATTTACTTTTATTATTTGCAAAAATCTATTGGAGAATTAATTTTATTTGGTTTCACAATATGTTTCTAGTTTTATCCTAAGTCTTAGTTATGTTAACATTTATTATATTTATAAATGTACATTATCCTAACATTTTAAGGTGTCACTAACCTCTCTTGTCCACTTATTTTATTTGGGAGTTACTTGAGCAATTTATCCCTCACCCAACATGGCACACATATCCTCCTCACTTTTAAGAGGATTACAATCCTTGGAACACATATGAAGCTTGCTCATGTAACTATTTTTTCTATCTTAACTCTATATAAAGAGCCATTATGTCCCATTATTGGTAGACTAATATAACACAACACAATATAGTATTGATCTTGCATTCATGTGATGCTCTCTTGAATTAAGGCTATTCTTATCCCTTTTTATTAGATTATTCTTGATATGTATTTAGAGATTCATTATTTCACAATTTCTAATAATATTGTGGGGTTTTTCTCCATTTTATGATTTCCCCACTTATCACTTTTGTCTCATCCTTGTGGATTGAAACTTTCAAGTTGATGTTATTCTCCTTGCATTCATTTTCTCAATGTTATCTTATGAAATATGAAATAAATATAATATGGTCTCATAATGATGGTTGTTTAAATTTTGATGATGAGTGTTGTGTAGGTATTTATTAGAGTAATCTAGTAATTTTTTACATCTCCATTTTTTATCTCTAATCCACTTTGTTGTAGATAGATCCTAAGGATAATGTTATCTTCCTTCAATTGGTATTGGGTGAGACTATCTTCATATGTCTTATCATTTCTTATTAATTTCATACTCAGGCTCTTTATTGATTGATATCTCTTGATTTTTATTATTTCCATATAACTATTTGTGTGTGTAGTTTGCAAGTTTGTTTGGTAGGTTACTTTAGGGGTACGTGATTTTTTTTATCTACCTAGTATTATTTAGTTGTGTTTAGCACATGATTTATCTTTATTATTTGAGTTATCTATATTATTTTTATCTATGCAGAATGTTTTTCACTCTTTGTTCACTTTCTTATTATCTACATGTCTGTAGTATACTCAATTTTTTAAAAAATCCTTAATTTTTTTCTATCCCAATTATCTTGCGTAGTATATTTTTTTCAAGTTATATGATTGCCCTTTAATGTAAATTTTCACTCTTTATAATTTAACATAATCTATGAGTCTCTTTTGTTTATTTTTTGTAGTTGATATATGTGTAGTCTATTTATTATTCTTTGTCTCTGATAAATCATTATTGATGATAATTATGTGCCATCCTTCACTACTTTTCCTTAAAACAATATTTTCGTTATCACCATCCTTCTACACAATTTTTTTTTTATGATTGATTTTACCTTTATATGTTCATATTTTGCACATTTATTATCTTCACACTTGATCCTTGCTATATCTTTTTTTTTTGTCATTGAGTAAGCTTATTTTCATTATCTTGGTGTCTTTTTGCTACATATTTATCTAGAGGCACATTTTTCCATTTATAATATAGTATTCCATTTTATTATTCCTATTGCTAGTTGTATGTTGTTGCAACTTCTCTACACTTGTGTGTGTCCTATGCTCATGGTAAAACCTTTTATTCATAACTATTTATTAGTTAAAACATTTATTTATTTCCTATATAAAATTTAGGGTTTTTTTTAATCCTTTTGTATCCCTCTATGATTTTATTTGGTGATATTACTTCAATTGCATATATCTTCATTCAAGTGTTTAGCTTTATTCAATAATTTCACTTTCATTTTCATGAAAGGTAACATCTTTCTCTAAACTTGGTAAGTATGCATATTATTATTTTTGTTAAGAATTTCAAAAATAAAAAATAAAATTTTCATCTCACTCCAAATTAATATGATGCTATTATGAAGATATTGTAACATTAGTTATTGTCATGTGAGTGGTAACCAACTCAAACTGTAATTCTAGACAATAGAAAAACACCCCTTAAGGAATTTAATTTTATATGTTTTGGCTTAATAATATATGTGTGTTAATTAGTTTCCTCAATTAATGTTGATCCTTATTTATATACTTCAATAATTACAACTCAACCCTTTTTCCATGGTTTTCTTATAACACACATTCTGGATCTCATAAACGATTAATGAATTTAATTTTTTAGCTTATTTCATAAAATCTTTATTTCATTAAATTTAAATATAATTTAAGTGATTTCAATTCATTAAAAAATTTGGTGTGGACAAAAAATCAATCTTATGCAAGCACATTATTATTTCAAGCTTTGATCTTTCAAAAGGAGTTCCAAATAATGATTTTTCTAGCATTTCAAGATGTTTCACTTAAAATTTATATTATAAATGAATACATTATTTCACTTAAGCACTAAATACAACATGAAAATGATATAATTTATACTTTGCATAATTTTTTTCATGAACTTCCAATTGCTTTTCATGCTAAGATAGGGAACATGCAATCCTATTTTTACACTCTAAATAAAAAATTTATGAATTTTGCACATGATTCTAGTTTGAATGGTGAATATAATTTGTTGTGTCCAACACACACCTTTCTTCATATAAATGTAGGACCCATCTTAAAATTATCAATTTGGATTCCTCAAATTTTTAGTCCCTTTATGATTAGCATCCTTCTCTAAAAAACCTAGAACTTATGTTTCATCACAATTTTCCCAATGTCTAACATGATTGTAATGATAATTTGGTCTCTATTAAAACCCGTATGAAATTATTAATTTAAGCATAGTTTAGTCATTGTTTAGTCCTAGGAAGAACAAAGTGCTTTCATACTTGGAATATTTTTATTCTGATAATGATTTTTTTAGAGATTTAAACTTGTATTAAGGTTCTTAGAGCCTCAATTCCTAGAGTCTCAGTATCCCAGAGTCCTACTTGGCATATCATAAAGATTCATTATAAATTAGGTGAGCTCTTAAATTAATTAGGTGGTTTAATTTTTAAATTAGTATTTTTCATGAATTTTTGTAGAAGGAAAAGCTAAATCAGGAAGCACTACTTGGATCCTGATATTAGAGATGTTAGATGCTAACCAATTAGGTTACCCTAGTGTTAGATGTATTAATATCCTAGACCTATTAGATATTTTATGTTATAAGATATTTTCACTGAATAAAGATGTGCCATGTGAATTTTATAATAGCTATCAGTCTCCTAGACCTATTAGAGATGTCATATCCCAAGAGAGCCTAACTTACTAGACCATGTCATGTGGCCCTTCCATATAAACTAGTATAAGAAACCCAAGATACCCATAAAAAATTAGAATGAGGTAATTTATATTTAAAATATTTAATCACAAGACTCCACCTATCACCTCACTCCTCTAGTTAGTGATTCCTACTCCTGGATCTATAAAGATGAAGCTCGGGCCATATATAGGTATTATCTATTACAATAAAGGCCAATTGGTGATGGAAATGTTGAAAAAATTAAAATTTATCTCGGATTCCATAGATTAAATATATTTTTGTGTATACCACACTCTTCACATTAACTAAATGGGAAATCAGGCCTAGATTGGAAAATCCAAAACATCCATTTGTAGTCTCCATATCTAGAAGGTGTCATGTATTTGAAATATCTAAGTTTAATTATACATAATGAAATAAATGGGAGGATCAAGCCACCAACTCAAATTTGAATTTTCACTTGGTGAGAAACCAAAAATCATTAATACAAAATATATTTAAGGATACCTATAAGTTTTTATAATAAATTCCTCTACTATTATTTCTCTCATCTTCCCAAAATTTGCCTCTTCACTTTCTATTCATTCCTAGGCCTTTACACTCTCCTTGCATAAAATTAACTATCATGGAGATCTACCCATTTATCAAAATGGTTGATTTATGCTCTAACCCCAAGGGTGAGATTGAATATAGAGACACTACCTTCCTTGAGGGCTTAATGCACATCAAAAATTATAATGTCATATTCAAATAAATTTAAATTACACCAAAGTCTACCTCTAGTCATGACAAGGACAAGGTCGAGTTACAAGATGACCTCAGGAAATATGAGAAGTGTGGATTGGCTATATATATAGATAAAATAGAACTCTTCCCCTGTGTAAACCTCTTTAATAAATTATTACTAACTACCAAATGAGTATAGGATGGTGTTCATGATCTTGTATGTTTTACAGGATCTCAACACAAGATCACATTTATTTTGGGGAGCGAATTTATGGCCTACTGTAATTTCCTAAAATACATAGTATCTTATGATGTGACCATAATTGATGCATGGACCAACATATATTAAATATATGATATCTAGTAGGACTAGGTGGATAACCTAGATGACAAATGGGTTAACAAGGTAGACATAGACTCTTAAAGTATTGGCACCTCTAAAGAAGGGATTCATGTGGGTATGATCCTATTGGATTGATTTTTTTCTATGAATGGCTATATATACATTAATATCTTTTGGGTGCCCTTATTACATATAATAATCAAATGTGATCAGGTCCTATACCTTGGAGGCATGATCAGCTTTAACCTTGTTAAGGTAATATTATATGCTCAAGGTGGATGTATAATTTATTTATGAGACACTTTATGGATGAATTTTTTACCACCATTATGTTTAAGATCCTTTCATTTCCACCATGGATTCATGAAGGCAAAATGGCCAATGTAGTTTTTTTATAAACTATATGGCCACCACTACCTAAATCACATCTGAGACATGTGAGTCCTTTTGTTTAGTGGTCTATATAGACATTAAAAATGAGGCCATACTTCATCTCTCTAATGGAATAAGGTAGTTTCTTACCTCCATAGGTGATTACTGGTTTTATAGGGATGAAACTATCATCCAAGTGACAATTACCCTTAAATATACATTTTGCTTGACTTACCAAGTTCTAGATTAGTTGGCAGAGTAAGAGATTGCCTATAAAATCATTGAGGGATTATTTGGTCACTACATTAGTCACTAATATAAGTCTTGTCTAGCCTTCCCCATCACCATCCAGCATCATGTATTTAGGAGTCTTCCCTCATTATAGAATATAGATGTAGGGATGGATTCCTATGACTTAAGGAGGGTAGAACATAGATGTTGGGACCCCATAACATCATTAGGGCCCATGTTGGGAGGTATCAAGCTTGGATCGACATCAATTATGGCCAAAAAATCTATTGAGGAAGATGAGGTCCACCTCAACCCTATAGATGTCAAAGAGCTGCTCACTCAACTCAAGGCCAAAAAGAAGGGAAAGTAGGTTTATTTTAGTCTATCTACCAAAGGTGGCCATGCCTCCTTTACATCAGTTGAGGCCACTAACTGTGTTCAAGTGAGTCATCCTCAAATTTAAATAAGGATATTATGAGGGGTCCCATCTCATTCTTCTCTATGAATTTCTACTCCTCGGACCTATGATCCACATCCACCACCTCTTATGGTTATATTTGTTAAACCAATAGCTATGAAATAAATATGGTTTGGTATCAAAAATAGTCCATAGGTAAACCTAAATCATGAATAGTAGATGGAAACCATAGAGATCCCTTCCCTTAATTCTACATTGATTTCTTGCACATGTATTTGGATATTCTTTTTTATGACATCTGGTATAGAGTTAGGATATTTTAAAAAATCATGGGTTGAGTGTTTTTTATTGAGTTAGGGAGTTTTGTACAAGTAGGATCTATTAAAATTATAGGAGGAGTAACAAAGTTTGAGGTAGAAAAAATTGATGGCATAAATTTCTCCATGTGGAAGATGAAGGCAAAAGATATCTTTATGTAGTATGACTAAGATCTAGCCTTAAAAGGTTTTGAAAGAAAAACCAATAGTATAATAGATGAATATTGGAGAAATATGGATAGGAAGGTGGTTTATACAATCCATTTTTATCTTTTAAATTTTGTGGTCTTCAATGTGGTTGAGGAGAATATTGTGTTAGATTTATAAGAGACGTTGAATAAATTATACTAGACAAAGTCAACAACAAACAAAGTTTTCTTGAAGAAGAAAGTATATAGACTAAATTCGAAGGATAATTCATTTATTATAAATCAATTGAATTATTGCAACATTATATTTAACAAGATAATATTCATTAGTGTAAATATGGAGGATAAGGATAAGGAAATCATCTTGTTGTATTCACTCCCTAATAGTTAGGATAATGTGGTGATGACCATTAATAATTCATCATCTATATGTCTTATATTTAATGATGTGGTAGAATATTTTACTAGAGAGGAGATGATAATAAAGTATTAGTATGCATCCTAAAATAATGATTCCTTGGTTATAATAGGTTGATCTAATGAGGGGAGCATACAAGAGATATCATGATCTAGATAAAATTCTAGAGGACCGAAGCAAAAGATGAGGAGCTGGCATTATGGAAAGCTCAGACACTTGGAGAAGGATTTATGGCATTTGAAGAATGAGGTGAATGATGGAAATCAAAATCCACATTCATATTAATCCAACATAGTATATTGAGAGGAAGAAATAAAAACCGAGGATTTATACCTCAATGACACTAGATCACATAATAATTCTTTGGTGTTGGACTTAAGTGCATCTTTTCACATGTCTCCACATAAATATTGGTTTATGGGATATCAACCATGTAGTGAAGAGTTTGTTTATTTGGGTGAGATCATCCATTAGAGTTTAAATATATTACTTCACCAAATAAGTATGATAACAGCAATATATCACAATGATATGGAGATATAGTAAAAAATATGAATAATAGATAAGCCACTTCGAGGGGGAAACCTCCCCAATGCTTGCAATAAGAAATGAATACTCTGATATGATGATAAAAAATGACCCACTACCTCATATATATAATCTACCTAGGACATGGTTACTTCATAAGATGACCTACTAACCCAATGAATGAATAGAGAATTGTGATATAACATCAAAGAGGGATAAGTAAGACATAAGTCAACTATTCATATCCCAATACATGTGACAGGTTAGGGGTGTAGCATGCCCTTCCCCATTGAACCAATATTATCCTCAATTTTCAAAAAAATTGGATGTTGTTGTAGAAAATATGCACCATCCCAAGTTGTATCCTCATAACTCAGTTTCTTCCACTTGATTAGATATTCTTTAATGTCTCTAGTGCTCAACCTCTTAGTATGTGTTTTTAGGATCTTCTTTGGTTCCAAAATGACTCATCTTTCTTCATTTAGTTATGTTAGATCTATATGGGCTGAAAATTTATGTCCAATGACCTTATTTAAGAAGTAAACTTGAAATATTGGGTTTATCTAATACGAATGAGACAACTCCATCTTTTAAGCCACACTTCTAATTTTTTGTAGAACCTGATAAGGGCCATAATACTTAGGAGCAAGTTTGTTGTCCTTTTTTTGTTTTTTCAAGGACATATAATAGTAAGGATACAAACCTATAAATACTTAGTCACCCACATAAAAATGTTTCTCACTATGGTGTTTATCTACTTACCATTTCATCCTATTTTTTGCCAATGCCAAATTCTCTCAAATGAACTAAAACCTCTTTCTGATGTTGAATGTGCTCCTCCACATCTCAAACCTTGGTTTGAAACCTTAAGGAAGAAGTGATAAAAAGTGGATGGTAACCATATAATGTTAGAAATGGGGAAATTTTAGAAGAGGCATGGAAATATGTGTTATACCACCATTTTACAAGTGGTATCCATTTAACCCAACATTTTTACTTATTTGATACAAAACAATGAAGATACCCCTATAAACATTTATTGACCACTTATGTTTGTCCATTAGATTAGGGGTGGTAAGATGAGTTATGAGATATATAAGTACCTATTGGGAAAAATTGGTGTACATGTGAAACTTTTTCCTAGATAGATCAGGCCACTCTCTTAGACTATTTAGTGACCTTTTTCCTACATGACTAGTGTTTTCCTAGTCTTAACTTGATGATGCAGTGCAATATTCTAAAAGGTCTTGGTATGGTATGAGGAGATATGTAAAGTCCTAATATAGTGTATGATATAATGGTGGAGAGATAATAAAAACCTCATGTCCCTACCTCATGTTCCTTGCACTCTTTCAAAACACTTTAGTAAGTTTGAAGATGAATTTGGAAATTTTAAGGAAAAGGCCTGGAAATGGGTTTTGAACTAAAAGTGAAGGATCTGGCTAGTTTCCCAGGTGTTTAAAAATTTAAGGGTAGGAATGAGGTTTATAAAAAGTTTTAGATATTCTAATGGGCCAAAATGATGTCTAGAGAAGTTAATTTTCCTAAAAGACCCTCAAAAGTGTATTAGATGACTTGAGGATCTTCTAAATAGAAATTTTATGTGAAAAAGTGACTTTTTGAATAAGTCAAATTTTTTTTTTACTTAATTATACATATTTATGCCATTTTTTCATTATTTATACATGTTCAAGGCCATTTCAAGTCATTTGGAGTGGAGGAGAGGAATTTGGGAGCAAAATGATACATTATTAGGGTTTTTAAAGCATTGGTTAAACAAGTTTTTAAATGTTTTTATTAGTATAGGATATCATATATAATATTAATACATCCATGGTGTCACTAATATCCCATATTAGGCATTTTAAATCATATCCAAGCATAATAACCAGCAGAGGTAAGGAAAACCTATTGGTTGCAAACTAGGCATGAAATAGGTTTTCTACCATTAATGGAGATTCCAACACTTTAGGAGGTTTATTAAAGAAAGGAAAAGTAATTTAAATAATAAAAAATCTTTAACAATTTTTTTAATTCATATAGAATCTTTTTTTTTCTACATTCTAAGGGGAAACCATTTTGGTGCAGTCTTGGACAACTCTAAGAGGGCCTCAGGTTTCACTCAGTACATTCAAGAGAAAGAGAGTTGGGATAGAATATTTTGTGACATGATAGGGAAAATATTTTATTTCCACTTTGTGGAATTTTTTTTCTATTTAATCTCCCCATATTTATGAAAAATCTGTAATAATGCCTGGGTGTCTAGATAGTCTATTTATCTAGATAGGGTCCAAGTTTTCTTCTATTTATTCACTTCAGAATTCAATCAAAAATAATGGTTTTATGGGAGTTATTTTAGGGTAAAATAATACCTATTACAATTATTTTCATTAGGTAAATAATTATAGGAAGGTATTTATAGCATAAAACTTATTTCTTACACTATCCTTGTGAATGGTCTTTTAGGTTAGTTTGGGAGCAAAAGCTAAGTTTTTAAGCAAATGTATTCATCTTGTGGAGTTTTAAATTAAATTTATAAGTATTTTAAACACCTCATTCATTCAAGGAGAGATTATTGAGCCTCTAAGTTGAAAATAGCCCCCTCTAGGATGTTTTGGTAGGTTAGTCTTCATTTCAAGGTGACAAAGGTCTGAGTATTGTTTTGATGTGTCCTTGGAAGATCATTTAAAGCTTGTGGACATTGAACTTCCTTATATAATATAAAATTACTCAATTTTACATTGTTCATCAATCCTTATTAGTTTATCAAAGCCTTGATAAGTCAAATGAGGACTAGTCTTATATGGCAAACACTATCTACAATAGTCTTAACCTTACCTCAAGATAAAAAGAGGTAATGAGTGGTTTTAAGAGTTCATTTAAGTGAAATTCATGATCAAAAATTGATGATATCATCATACATTTAAAATTACCAATAAAAATGGTGATATATAATCATGAAAAGCTTGTCTTGGTCAATAAACAACCTTATGAAACCCTTATTGGTAGAGATTAAGGTATTTTTTAGTTGTTTAAGGTTGGATGTGTGTTAATTCCATGTTTATTCATACCTATTTATGGTGATTTTATTATTCCTAAAGTTAATTATAGGTCATAAATATCTAATCAATGTCTCAACACATCTTTTTCCTTTATGATTAACCTCTCACTTCTCAGCAGTTTGTACATAGGGATACATGAATGACCTACAACAAACACTAACAAGATTGTAAAAATATGATGGAGTTTCTTTAATATCAAAAATTATGAGAGAAATAATTTTGAATAATTATAAACAAGGTCAAATTTTAATGGACATCTTGATCCCTTCATCAAGGTATACACCTTGTATACCATACTTAGACTATCTCAGTCCATATAGTAGAGTCTACAAGCTTATTAGGAGATGAGTTATTGGATGAAGATTAGGGTTTTTACTTTAAGTCATTATGGATAATGTAAAGACTAAAATTAGGTGATAAATACTTCTAGGTTAAGTCATTATCAACCTACTCCACATTTACATCAAACCATTGTATTATACTCTCTCAAATGCACACCTACAACCATCCTTCATTGACTTAGATAGTGGCATGAAGTGGAAGAAAGTATTGGTACAAGAGTGGGAAAATAAAGTGATAAGAGTCTAAGAAATTATGAATAAAAGATTTAAATAATAGGTATGAGGATCATGTGTTCACCTAGGTTCTCACATCCACACACTCTAGCTTGATGATCTCAATCTGTACATATAGTTAGCCCTCACCTACAGCTATCATCCTTGGGTTTAGGCAATCATATGAAGTAAAGATAGGTTTTCAAGTTTGAAGAGGGTTTATAAAGTATTTTAAATAATATAAAATTTTATAAAATACCACCAATGATCTTTAATTCTCAATACCACTGAATAGCATTTCAAGGTTGACAGTTAAGAAGAATACTTACAGTCAATATCTTTTGACTGTATATCAAGAAATGTTCAGTATGATGAAGGAGGTTTATGAGGATGAAGAGCATATTATAAAGGATAAAGTGACATCCAAAAGGCTTAAAGGCCTTATTATGAGAAATATCATCTCTCTCATATTCCAAAGTTACACTTACAATTGATAAAGGTAGAGTTAGTAATGGCTAAAAGTGCATTGAAGACTAGGTTGACGAGCCCAAATAGGAGTCATTTAGGTGTTGTGATCAAGGAAAATAAAAAAATCTATATGGAAAACCAATAAGGAATTGGTTTAAATCTATAAAATTTATATAAAGGTATACTTCACATCATTTGTATATAAACTATGCAAAAGGCAAAGTTATGGAATGGACTATCTAGAAGGCTACAACTAATCCCAGTTGTGGACATCTAAGGTAGAGTATCAAGAGACTTTGGAGGTGTTTGAACCCATGTAAGGTTTTCATGATTGTCTAAGAATACATATGATGTATTTTTGGTAATGGTGAATGGATTAAGAACCTTCAACAACATCTATGCAATGCATACTTTAATCAAATGACAAATGGGCAACTTTACCTTAGTTTCTTCAAGATTATGTTTTGCTTATACATAGTATCATGCCATGGTAGATATATTTGAGGTTTGGATTGATATAATCACTTCCATTTCAGTCTAGGCCTAGAGAATAACATGATAATGTAATAAGTGGGTCATGTTTTTAAAGGATAATAATGATCATTTAGTGTTTCAACCTATTTTAGTACTGACTAGAAACACTTAGTGCTATATTGTGATTCTTGGTCCAAAATCAACCTTGAAGAAATTGGAAGTGATTTATAGTATATGGATGAGAATGAAGATTGTAAAAATTGTCTAAAAAGTATATATAGATACACTTGATTAACTTACATTAATATAATGAGTGTAATTCATCTATCTTTAACACATATACACCTACAGGGGTCTCTAAAAACCATTAACCACCTATAAACATCCTTGCTTGGCTCACCTAGAGGGAAGTGATTAGAATCATGGCTTAAAGCAATTGGTGGATGAAGTGCAGTTGTTGATAATAATCTCAGGATAGTGGTGACTTATAAAATTTTAAATACACCTATATAGAGGAAATCAACCTCTCACTCAATAGAGAATGAAGACTAACACCTATAACTAACATAGTGGTAACTTTGCATATCACGCTAGTTTGTCCTGTGATTCATTAAGTTGGTATTAAAAATTCATTAAAATTATCATTATAAGCCATGGTTAATAGGTCTAAAGGTTTTTTAGGTGAATCAAGGTCTTGTCCTTTATTTGTCATTTTCTTATCTAGTCATTTTTGGGCCTTTCTGAGCCATTTTCAGTGGTGATAAGACTCTATAGTGTCTTGATAAGTTTCATATCATGTTTCAAGGTCATTACATGCCTAAGATATGGATAATTAGGTTGATCACATTTTGCACTAACTTCATGACTTGTTTCTATGCAATCTAACCATTTTGTGCCCTACAGAGAAGGTTTTGATGGTATATAATCAAGAAAAATATTGATTCCATATAATTTCACCTCATAATACTTGTGAAATACTCAATAAAACATTATAAAATATTTCAATCAGAGCTCGTTGGTGAAAATAGCCTTTTCAATGCAAAAACATGCCTTTTTGAGGCTTTCTTTTTGGTTTTTAGAGGATTTATATGATAAAATAATTATATAGGATTAATTGGGTCCTTATAGGTTAATATAAGTGGTTTGGAGAAAATTTTGGGTTAATTTTTTTTTAAAAACCAACTTTTCTCCAACATTGACCTTCCTTGCATGCCTAAAAGGGCAATTTTTAAATGCTCGATATGAGAAGTGGAGAGAGAGAAAGTTAGGATCTAAAACATTGGAAATTATTATGGTACTAACTAATATTGAAATTAATTTCATTTTTTTGCATATTTGTGGCCTCATCTTTATTAACAATTGGTAAGAGTGATAATAGGTCATTATAGCCTATGCATTTGAGAGGGTTTTGTTCTTGGGCCTATTTCTAAATATCAATAAAAATAGAGAGGAATGGTTTTTAAGGATTATTTTATGGTTCATAAGTCTCCTTTTAATCTTTTTATAATTTAATAACTCATTCCATGAAGTTATTTATAGCATAAAATCATGCTTCCTTTTATATTCTTTTGAGTGGTCTCTTGGGTCAATTTTAAAGCAAAATATGAGTTATTCATTAGATTTTTTCATATTAATAGGTTATAAATTTGTGATATAATTCATGAATCAACTTGTTCTTAAAATTGAGAGTTCACAAGCTTCCATTCTTAGTGTGTCTCTTTGAGAGAGTTCAAACAAAATGCATTTCTTCAAACAAGTATAAATGCATTTATTGAGATTGATTTCAATGTTCATATCAAATCATAGAGGATGAGATATGTTTTTAATTTTTTTAAGGAAGAACCAATTTTCAAGATACATCATGAATCTTGAAAAAACCTCAAACTTCTTGCATCATGATAGCACTCAGTCCATAAACTCAAGGATTAATACCTTTAGGTTTTAAAATGACTAATTGGTGTCATAAGTATCTGAGGAGTGATTAGCATAGAAGATTTTGCTTCAGGTTCAAACTTTGAATGCATTTGATTACATAGACCATATCAAAGTAATTACAAGTCAATATCATGCTCTTAAGCTCAAACGCATAGTCACCCCTACTTGCATTCACTTATCACCATTGTCAACTAAAGAATAAGGTATTTATAAATTCATTAGAGGTCATTAAGAGTCTTTAAGGGTTTTTAAAAGTTACCTCTAAACAACAGGAGTTATCATGCCAAATTCTAAATATTTTCATTTTTTGAGCTACCACCTCCACCTACAGGCCTGCAACATTGGGATTATACCTACAAGCATCAAATAGATGTTATTCATGCTAGAATAAATATTTGAAGTAAATTTAAATTCATGGTAAAGGTTTCCTTGAAAGAGATGTAGAAAGCTAGGATGGATCAAAACCCATATATCATGCATATAACCTATGTCTACATCTCACTGCCTACACATTAAGATGTCCACATATAGATGGTACTAAAAAGGACTTAAAGGTGTTGTACAGAGGTGATTTGACATGTTTTGAAATCCTTCATGGATTTTGGATGGTTGGATGTAGCATGATAAACATACTTGAGGCCTTAAGTTGTAGATCAAAGAGAGGAGTCGTGATCAAAGTTGAGAATGTGAACTCAAGGACAAGTGTCCCTAAAAACACAAAATAGAGCACCTAGCCATTTTGATGATGCCCCATGATAATGTTTAAAATATCTTTGATGCATCAAAATGTACTCATCTAGTAGTCTCCACACAGGAGAAGAGACATGAAAAAGGAGGAAGACATATGATTAGTGGAAAGTAGTATTTTTGGGCCTCCAAGTTGCCCACTTGCCCACCACAAACATTTAGTAATGTCTATAGGAATTCAAGTTCCAAGTGACCCTTACTCCTCAAGTGGTAGTATGAATGCATATCTTCATTGTAGGTAGTCTTCTTAAGGTGAGGAGGGAATTTATGTTCCAAGGAGTATCAAGGAAGTTGGAGCATTAGGGTTTGACCTAATGGGTAAACCTATAGGTGTATTGTGGTCTTAAAGGCCACCTACAACTATATATAGGTGTATACAATCCAAAACACAAACCTAGACATAAATATCTAGTGGATAAGGACACATACCAACTGACAAATGTTTCCAAGACTCCTAGGTGGATCATAGATCCATGAGATAGATTTTAGAGATGATGCCCACCTATAGGCCCCTTTAGGCTCAGTAAAGATATACTTATAGTGTACAAAGATGGTCTACTATAAGTTTTATAGTAAACATGATTCATTCCATTAGTGAGACTAAGATACCTCCACATAGTTCATGAATTATTTCAAATGAGGACTAACATGAGAACCTACAAAACTCTTATTAGGACACCTACTGTCAACATACCTTAAAGTCAAGGCATAAGAATTGTAATGAAGATAAAATTTTATTAGTCCCATGGTTTTTAAGAATTATAGAGTCAAATGAAGGAGTTCAAACTTAAATTTTTCATTTAGATTATCACTCACAATACCACTATCCCCTTCATCATGAGAATCTATAGTTGAAAGGTAGGTGGAACATGTGAAGTTTTAGAAATCCATGTATTGATTAGGACCCAATGCATATCATAGAATTAAGTAGCTTTGAAGATATCTTAGGAACATCTGAGGTGTCTAATGTATAGTATTACATGACTAAATATATGATACATACCTATAGGTGTGTTTTGGATTCAAAATAGATACCTACATCTAGCTATAGGATGACAATGGTAAGCATATGGTATGTTGATTTCATCATAGTTTCCCAAATAGAATGTCATTTAATGAGTTTGGAAATGAATAAAATATAAAGATGATGTTTCTAAAACAGAAAATTCACTATGTATGCTCAAATTATAGGTATCTTTTAGGTTTACCTACAATCCATACAAGGACCCATCTTGAGCACCTACAATTTAAGGCTAAGATAATAGGTTTGTAGATGTAGTGATGATGGTCATTGAGGTTGACATCATAACTGATGTAAGGATGAAGTGGAAAAATGTGATAAAATAATCACAATCTCATAGGTGTTTATGATATTAAACCCTTAGCATGATGACCTACAACTAAAATAAGACACATCTACAACAACATCATAAACAAAGCTATAATCATTATGTCAAAAGGTAGAGCATAGAAGTTTTAGGATAGATTATGGACCACAATATGAATTTGAAGTAGGGTTAAGCTAATAATTAGCATAATTAACATCAACTCAATGAGAGGCTTAGTTTAACATATTCTAGGCCTAAAATCTCAACCCAAAGAGATATATACAATCATGTCTTTCCTCATAGGTTGTGCTATAGAAAATGAATCAAGTAGTGTTGGTTATCAATGATCCAAAGAAGGGAGTTGGAAATAGGGGAATCTATGGTACTAAAGTAAAGTGAATAGGGATAATTTATAAATCTATCATCCCAAACCCTCAATTAGATCACACCTATAGTCTTACATAAGTTGTACCTATAGTTGCCAAGCACAGCCAAAGCATGGGAGAGGAATGAGGATAAGGTTAGTGGAGTTTCATGGTTAAGAGAAGGTTTCAAGAAGACTAGGATAGAGTGATGATTTGAAACCTTAAAGTAAGAATATAGAGTCACTTAAGACACTAAAATATACAACTTAAAGTTAGTTTTAATACATGCCTATAGTCATACTAATGCTAGAACCTTACCTTACAAGCACATTTCTATGGTAAAAAGCTAAAGATTATCTTTTAGTAAGGAATAAAGTTAAGTATTATATGTAGTAAAGTGATCATATGAACATTATATAAATTATATTCAAGAAAAAACAACATTTTTTAAATTATGAATTGAAGATACATAGTAGTTGTACCAAACACAGTCAAACACCTTAGTAGTGTTTGTAATCTAAAGAAGTAATTGTGATCATTTTGAGACGTTTCATGATAGTTTGGGATATATGAGAAGTAAAAACAACTTAAATAATGATTTAAAATAAATATATAATATGGTATTATGTATCTACCTATAGGTAGGGTGTTTAGAGTAAGTGTTATAGTCACAAGTTGACTAAATTCTGAGCTTGCTAAGAGGAAGGTGAATGTTGAAAGAGTTTGTCAAGGTTGTAGAATGTTGATATTTAAATAAACACCATGTGAATTATAATATCCATTTTAATATACTAAAATAACATTTAAATAGGGAATGAGAAGGTTTTTAGGAGGGCAATTTTAAATCAAATTTAAAGACCATGCACATAGTCAACTTCTCAAAAGTATACCTTGGAGTTTTTAATGTTTGGAGGTGCTAAAGAGGTCATTTTAACTAAATTTTTATACATAGGGTCCTAATTACTGATGTAACACCACCATATAATTTTTTTCATTAATAAATATGTAAATTATCCCATGATTTATCTCATATGTAGGTCACTTTTAGGCATGCACAAAAGCAAGAAATGGTTAAAAAATGGTCAAAAGGAGTGTTGGGTGTCTTGGTAATAATTTGTGATAATTGGAGATGTTAAGTTATAATGAATGTGAAATATAATTAATGAATCCAAATAATGATGATAAATATCTCATAAGTGGTGGTGAGTGACCATTTGTAGTCAAACCCTACTAGCCTAATCAGGCCTATTACCCAAGAAGGGGTCATTTCCACTTATAAGGTCTAATGAATATTTGAAAAATGTTCATGGGGATATATTATATGTGTTAAATATATTTTTTTAGATGAATTCATGAAGAATCCATTTTTTGGCCCAAGATGAAGATAGGGTCCACCGAATGCAAGAATCAACTCGAGAAGCCAAGTTTGGATGCTCACCCCATTAAGGAGATTTATCATTGGAATTAAAGGATTTAGTGGAGGTTATATGGGATATTATACTTAAATTTTGTGGAATTTTTTCATATTTTAGATGTCACATTTTTATGAATCATCCTTAAGGGTGAAAACTAACAAAAACCCTCCTAAAACCCCATTTTAGACCAGTTTGCAAATATTGTGTTGGAAACCAAAAAAAATAATATATTTACAACATAAAACCTAAACTATGTTGTATTATACTCTTATATTTTCCTTTACTTGAAATTTTTTGTACCTTCACTTGTATAGAATAGTACAAAAACTACACTTTTTCTTGTTTTTGAGATAAAATGGAGATTTTAAGGAGTGTATAAGGATTAAAATTGATTAAAAATGTATATTGGTACTTTTAATACATTATAAAACTCAAAAATTCATAAAAAAAAAATCCATAAGTTCCAAAACCATTCAATTTTTTTGGGCTAGTCAGAAAATGCCTCAAAAGAGCAAGCCTTCAAAAGGCCATTTCATGGTTCTAGTACATCCAGGTTGTTATAGACCACAAAATTTTCCATTTATCATGTAAGGGGAATGATAAATTTTAATAAAACACTTTTTTGAGGTTTCACACATGTGTGATCTCCCAACAGCAAAATTTCACTTTCTAGGGCTAATGGGCTAATTAGGCCTAATTTGGCAAGGAGAATGGGATCGAAAACATGTCTAAACGTGGAGTTTGGACACAAAAATTGGTATTAATATGTGGGAGGATGTAGTATACCATTAAAAATTATTGTTTTGTCATCATAACCTCCATGTTCTCACATACAATGAGCCTTGCTTGAAAAAGGGCTATAAGGAATTCTTTGAAAATACATAGTTTTGGTGTTGTTCCAGGTTTTGTTAATTGTTTCATGAATTGAATAAAATTTTACCATGTATTTTATTCCATAAATAATACCTCCATTGTGTATGTATTCATACTTGAAACAATATTTAATAAATACCTTCTTTTTCCTTCTACGCCTTAGTATAAAGTAAGGAATCAATGAGTTTGAAGACTAAATAAGTGCATATGAATCTTAAAAAAGAATTATAAATATAACTAATGGTATGTAAAATAATATTAAATATTTTAATAAGTCATAAAATTATTTTAATTAAGGAATAAAAGTTAGAAAATGTCTCAAACATTGGAAAAAGTCACTTTTCTCTTCCAACGCCCCATAAGAAGACAATGCCTAAAGGAGTTGAGAGAGTCTCATAAATTACTCATGGAAAGTGTTAAAATTTAATAAATGATATAAATAAAGGTTAAAACTAATGAATTTAAGGGAATTAAATTCCTACATCCATGGAATAAGACTCATTCATCAAAGAAGATAAGAAGGCTAAAATTTAGTGGTTGGTGCAAGAATCTAGGCACTCTCCAAGTGCTCTAAGCTTGACCAAACATTATGATAAGTATCCTAAGTAGCATAAAAATTTTAAAAATTATTTTTCATGCCAAAATATTAAGTAAAAATTTTTTATAAGGTAAAAATTCTATGTATCACTTTTGGAGAAACTTTTTGACCAAGTTTGAAGTCCCCTACTTTGGGGCTGCTTTGTCTCCAAACACTTCTTGGCTATATGAATTATCTTTTTCAGAATATAAGAGACTCTTTTGATTTTTTTAATATGCCTAAATGATGAAAAAAATTTGTATTAACCTTTTGAGAGCAATAAGAATCTAAATTTCTCCATTTTTAGGTCTTTTCTAGTGAACTGTATGTGTTTGCCATTGATATAGCTTAGTGAAATACTTGTTTTCCTTTTTTATTGTCTATTTTTGTACCTTAATGAGATATTTTTTATGTTATAAATGTCATTATATGTTTATAAATAAATATTAAGTTCATGTATTGGATGTGAGTTTAGTCCTTCCTTAAATAATTTGAATTTATTAGGTCCTTATTGTGAAACACTGTTGTAGAAATCTTACTTGGGTGTAGTGAATGTGTGAAAGATTTTCACTCTCACATAGTGTCATTACAAGAATAGTAAATTTAAAAACAATTGGATCATCACCTTTCATTTCTATTTTTCTTTTAGTTTCATTTTAAGCGGAGTCTTTTGCACCTTTTTCTTTGCTAGAATCCATAGGTAGTAGTTTAAAAGTAAGTTTTAGTGAGAGAATCAAGGGAACCAAACCTCTCTGGAGATTATATTCCTACTAGAGTCACCCACACTTTTGAGATATTATATGTTCCAATAGTAATGATTAATTATACACTTTGTCATAAGGGCACACTCCTAAATGACAACAGGTCCATAGTCTAAGAAGACCTCCATGATGGAATGGTTTGGGTTTCTTGAGGAAGAGTGGGTGGAGCTTACATAGAATTAGACTTTTATTGATTGTATGTTACAACTTGGGCATGGTTGGTATAAAAATAAGACTAATTTGGGGTAGGACAGAGAACATAAGGCTAATTATATTGAATTTTATTCCTCTATTCAAGAATTAACATATTATCTATAAATTGAATTAAGTTTCTTATATCCAGTGTGTTAGTGATTGGTATTTGATTATTCTTCCACTAAATAGATACCCACTCACTCTTAACAAACTATAAGATGTCCCTCATTCTCTAAATGATTTCACTCTAAATGGAAGGGATAAGTATAATTAGACCAAGATTCTTTTCTCTATCAATCTCTATCATTTTCATTTCATGTTCTAACAGGGTTTGTTTGATTTGTCATATGGATTAATTAGGATTATGACTATACTGACTTAGGCAACATGGTTTTTAAAAGGTTTATTATAATGATAAATAGGTTTCCAAAGAGGTAGAATTATGGTACATGGGTGAAATAAATCATAATAAATATGATATGATTATAGTTGATGGCTACTTGGGGTGAAGCTATAAACATTATTAGCTTAATATAAAGGATATGAAGGTATAAAAGATGCATTTTGACCAAATGAAGATTGAGAATACATACCACTTGCTTTCTTATAAACACATGGGTTATTTAAACTATTTATGGCTCACTTAGAGTCACCATTGATTCTTGATGTGATGCCTACAAAGGCTGATATATTGAAGGACAACACCAAAAATCCCTCAAAAGATGACAATCTATCCCACTAGGTGTGCCAAAATTATTATTAATCTAAATTGTACCCTTGATGAGGTTGTTCAGAGCTTCTCATTTAGTTAATGCATGGAGACACCTCTAGGTTATGGGTGGCCTAAATTTGAGGTGAATATATAGATTAGGGATAGGTCCCTTGATGTCTCACCTGAAAACTATTACTAAACCTATTACTTGTAAGGAAAAGGGAGAGAGGAAAAGAAAGTAATCAAAAAAGGAGGTGATGTACCAAACTTCATGACCACTACCACACATTTTTAGGATTGATATATCATACACTAATTTTAAATTATTACTTTTACATTAGTGTTTTGTATATAGGTAAGGAATTGGAAGACTAGGAAGGAAGATGCTGACCATTTCAGCCATTGAGGTAAAGGAGTGAGACACAAGTCATGAAAAATTGAATTATCACAAACAATATCAATCACCCACAAGTTTACATTAAACACAACTATATAAGGAGGAAAACACTAGTCTTATACTCATTAATATGCTTACAAAGTAATAGAACCAAGGTTTTTTTAGTGGTGAATATTCGTTAATTCATGAATATTCTAATTTTTAGATTTTGGTTTTGGAAAATATTTAGGGTTGGTAGATGGGACTAGATAACCAAAATTTTAGGGATATATATTATTTTAGGAGTCAAATCACCAACACTTTATGGAATTATATTTAAAAATAGTTTAATTTACCACATATATATACCCCTCAATCCTAATAGCAAATAATAAAACATTTATGAACCCTGATTAATGGAATGGCATAACTGAATGACCATGCTAAATGACAACACTGAATAATTATGTTAAACAACATTATTGAATGATGATACCAAATAAGGAAAAGAATATGGAAACCAAAATTTCAAATAAAACCCAACATGTGACCCTTTGAATCAAGAACTAGTGAAGCTATCTCCAGTAATCATGTCATAGGTCCATTAGATAGCTTTAGAATGAACATGGAAATGTACAAACTAGCCAAAAACATAGTCCACATGAAAAATGAGGAAACCCTAGGTGACATAAAGATCAAACCCATGCAAAAATTCAAATTTTATGCACCAAGAGTTTCATCTTTTTTAATGGATTTTTTTTTGTGAGCCCATATGCTTCAGATGGATTTGAAGCACTAAATCTTGAGGCCTAACTCCTAAGGGAATAAACCTAGTACAACAACTACACCTATAACTTGTCTAAAAATTTCAATCTCACCTACACAAAATTCATGGTATAATTGAATGGTTTGGTTAAATGGTAGACCTAAATAGTTTGATTAGATGGTAGATTAAAATAACTCAACAGAATGGCATAGTCAAATATCTCATCCAAATGCCAAAGTTAAGTGGCTCAGCTAAATAGAAGATCCAAATGACTTAGTTAGATGGTAGAGCTAAATGACTTAGCTAAATGATAGAGTTGAATGACTCAGCTAGATGGTATAATTGAATATCTATGCCCTTGATAGTGCTGAAAGGCACAACCAAAAGGTTATGCCCTTAGTAACGCTTAATGGCTCGATCAAATAACACAACCACATGGTTATGCCATCAATAGAGCTAAATGGGTCAACTAGATGGCAAAATCACATGGTTTAGCTAATGGTAGAGCCTGATGGCTCTATTGATGGGAGAGTTGAGTGGCTCTACCCATGAGAGAGTCTATAGGCTACTAGTACCAAATACAAACACAATAATAATGTTTGGCTCTATCATGGGTAGAGTTATTCATCTCTTCCATTAGCAGAGCTATTGAGATCTAACATAAGATTTAAATGGCTCACCCATAATTGAGCCACACTAAAGAAGATCCTTTTGTATTGGCTTGGAAATACCTTTTTTGGATTGTAAATACCTTGTTTGGATTTGAAATAACTTATTTGTAAGTGAAGGAATATATGTCAAAAATAATGTGTAATTTATTTTGTACCTAAATCTATGTGGTGGAATGGTGATTTGAAGAACATTTTAAACATGCCAATTCACCATAGCTTTGAATCAAATTAGCCTAAATGAATATAAGGGGGTTTAAGAAGTGGCCTCTTAAAATGAACCTTGAGCAAGCCTTTTACATACCCAAGTGGAGGATCCTTTTACAAGCCATTCATGGCCAACTTTATATGGTAAATAAGAAGAAAGGATAAGAGGATTTTCTGGTCTTATTTACCATGTATCAATCCAAAAGGTAGATATCTCAAAGAAGTTGACAAATAGATGAGTAAAAGACATTCATTTTACATCTTGAACTACTTCTTATTACTTGGAGGAGGATTTATGTATTATTTATCTTGAGTTAACCCTCAATCTTGACACATTATGTCTTCCTACTCTGTCTCAATTTGGCAATGCAAGGTGACAAGTCATCATGAGGTATTTGATGATCAAAGGTCTCTTGGAGTGCTACATACTTATTCCAAGAACACTTGAAAGACTAGTCTTGATAGTTTCACCTTGTATGAGCATATAACTATATATAAACCTATTTATAACCACCTATACTACCTCTTGGACACTTTTTCATGTTTGGTATTTTACAAGGTGTGTTAATCCCTCTAAGATCTTCAAAATTTAACCAACTGCCACTAGGTCTCTAAGTATCTTAAAACTATTAATGTTCTCTATGACACTCCTTTGCACTTGGTTGGATAGTTAAATTTTCAATTCGGTACTTCATATGAGGGTTTGGAGATCATCATATAATGTCTACCCAAGTTCATAGGCTATCTGTCAAGACATGAAAAACAACTAAAACCTATAGTTTTTAGCTTATTTTATGCCCCATTTGGATCACACATGCCATGTAAATGGCTTATTCAGGTGCCCTTAGGACCTATATATGTCATTTTTATCATTTTATAACAAAAAAAGTATATTTAAGGTTATTTGTGAGGATTCCATTTATATCAAGTTAAAAAGAGGGTTTTATGAGGGTTTTAGGGTCTTTATCCTCTTAGTGATGGTTCATAGAGTACATGGCCTCAACCTATAAAACAATGAAAAAAATTTGGATTATATTGAAATATTAAAATTATCCTATAACAATTTTGACCCATGCACTTGGTGTTCAAACTTTCAATGTAGAGAATATGCTCTCTCAGGCTTGGTAGGGTTCTGTGTGTACCTTGAGATGATTATTTTCCTTCAAAACCCCTCAAATTACTTGTTTGTGAATTATATATGTTCTTATGAGATATAATTAATATAAAATTATGTATTCAAATACTTTATCAAGTATTTAGACTCCAAGAACTTCTTATAACTTGCCTTAGCTCACCTTAAGAGTTTGCAGGAAACTTTGGAGTTCTAACCTTAATGGTCATGTTTCAGTGTTTTCTCCTCTTAATCAGGAGACTAAACCCTATATAAACCTATTTAAAGACCCAAAAAACCATTATTATCCATAAAAGTCCCAATATTAACAAAAAAAATTACATATTCTCTTTATGCCCTTGAATGCAGGACTATAGTTCTCTTTTAGGCTGAAGACCAATTTCAAACATGTTTCTTAGAATTGAATCATCTGATTATTATGACCTTGAGTGCTATTCATAATAATATGGACTTTGTATTTATCTTTCTAGGTATTTTTATCCATGGATAATAACATGACTTATAATTATTAAATATGTAATCAGGTTATCTTGGGAATACTATTTTCCAAACATTTATAGTCCTTTAACCATTTATGCTTTTTGTCTCATTTTCATGTTTTATCTTCATTTTAGATAATCCAATAACGTGATAAACCTTTATTAAAATTCTCCATGTTCAATAGGACTTCTCAAATCTCATGTCTAATACAAAAGTGCATTTTCTCCATATTCTTGTAGACAGGTTTGTAGGTGCCCATCTAGGCACTAATTTATTGAAGCCTGTCATGGAATTGGACTCCCCTATCCTTTATTTTAATTTAATTATATTTGAATAAAATTAATAGGTGGTATTAATTGTTAAAATATAATTAATAAGGATTAAATACATAAATTTTGACAAGAATACCTCATCCAAACTTGGAGGCCTATCACATTCTACCAATGCTTGCATGATCAATTGTTTTTCCACCATTTTTAACCATGGATGATCTCATAGAGTTTTTATATACCTATTTATATATTTATCATCAAGTGTAAAACCTATAAAATTAATTATTTATGTCACTCTAGTTACAAATCTTCTATTTGTTCTTTCATTCTTAAAATCCAATGAGAAAACCTAAACTAATGTTGTTAATGGACAACCACCTATAATTTTATATTAGTGATGTCCATGGAGGGAGTTTAATATATTTATATATGTTTCATAAATTTATATATATTTTTTAATATCAATAAGGAACCCATTTTAGTATTGTTTTCTTAAGGAACAAAACTCAAAGGCAATGTTACTCTCTTTAGACTCAACTAGCCTAAAACTTCCTTCAACAAGATCCTTAATCAAAACATCCATTAGATAGATTGGGTCAATTATATAACTAATTCACCACTCTTAAATAATTATAGTTTATTTATCTATTAATTTTATGTCTTAATGAATCAAGCCATCAACATTAGTTTTCTTTTTTGATTCATTCCTAATTACCACCTATAGGTAACCTTATACCACATCAGTTAGCATGCATGCTAAGTTTATCTCTTTGATGTTTGATCCTATGGGGTTTTTATGATATTTTAAGAGGATATATGAGGCCTTAAAAAACGTCATATACCTATATAAAATCATATCTAAACCTGAAAATACCTCCAAATCATGAAAACATGCCTGTTAGATCAAGAAATATCAAAATAATGAGGGTTGTTGTATGTATAGGTATGATACATGAATTTTTTCACTAATTTTGACATTTTATAGGATATATTATCCTAAATATATTTTTTTAAATAACCACCATTCATTCAATGAATACCAAAATGTTGTAGAAAGAGAAGTTTGACCCTGTGGGGTTTTGTAAGGGTTTTGGACACCTTATCTTGTTATCACACACACACACACACACACACACACACACACACACACACACACACACACACACACACACACACACACACACACACACACACACACACACACACACACACACACACACACACACACACACACACACATTAAGAAGGTCATATGGGTTCCTTTTCACCCCTAAAATAATTGTTCTTGAAACTCTCTCTCTCTCCTCCATGAACCATTCATCAAAAACTAACCTTTTTTAATTTTGTAAGTGACCTAATGAAGAATTGGAAATAATTTTTTCTTGGTTTGGTCTTATAAACAATTCATAAGCATTATTTGAAACTTATAAGGTTGAAATGGTTTCTGGTATGCTTCCATTTACCTTGGATCAATGTAATCTCCTATAAAAAATGTGTTATTTTGCCTTGATAATTATCTAATATGCTTGTAACTACCACCTTCAATTTAAGAATAAAATATCATGACATTTTTACCAAGTGTACATCATAAATAAGTATGAAATTAAATTAACTAAGTTATAAATGGATTAAGATCACTTTCTCGGCCTCTAGACTAGCTTGGGACATGTTGAACCTTGGGATAGAATAACCTAGACAATTCTAAGACAAAAAAAACCACTAGCATATTTTCTCCAAAATTACCTTAATCTTTGATAATTTTTTTAGATATGACCATATTGAGTGAATTTATGACAAGTTGAGGTACTTTGACTCACTTTTTGAATAGACCACTTTAAAAGACTCTAAAAGTTACTAGGAACAACATAATGCTTACTACTTTGAGACCAACCATGACTAAGACAAAACCTTTTAGATGGCTATCAACAATGTTAATAGCATTATGACCAATATTTTATAATACTTATAACCTATGGTGGCCAATTTTGGCTAAAAAAATCTACCTCCATTATTCCTTTAATGTGTAGTGATAGGTTAATTGGGGCTCATATTTGCACATTCAATTCCTTTTGACCATAATTAAAATAGACTCCTATAATGGAAATAATGGTTCCACTTATTTTGATTAAATTTTTTTGATAAATATTTTAAATAATATTAATCACAATGAACAAGTTAATCATGATGATCATAGTGCAAAAGATAATTATGAAGGACCAAATAGGATGCATCTTGATGAACTCAATGGAGTAAATCATGAAAAAGTCAAATGTTTATCCACATTATGATAATGAATTTTTATAATTCTAAAATATGTAGAAAAACTAATTGAAATACATTTATCTTATAAAATTTCACAAAAATCAAAACATGTTACTTTCAATCAAAAAATAGAAACACTCTTTCGCATTGTAATCCCTACCACATGTGTTTCTACCTCTACTATTGATATTATTATTACATATAAACCTTTGGGTTTGGGGGAACATAATACTTCAAACTTGATCCAAAAATCATAAGCTTTGTTTGAAATAAAATTAAATAAATAATAACAACACAATTGTAATAATGTTATCTCTAAGAAGAGATGTTTTATTGATCAAATTTGTAGATCCAAAAAATATGCCTATCTCTAAGAAGAGATGTCTAATTTTAATTTCAGGTTACATCTTAATTTATACACATTTTTAAGGGAGGAAGAGGATTTTTAAGGTCACCAATCTCGAGGGAGATTAAGTGGTTTGAATTTCACAATTTACAACAATATAGAATTTGAGGAATTACTATTTTTAAAAACTTACTATTTTTAAACCATACTACTAAAATTAAAATTTGGTGCACTTCCATTTGGGTTTATTGTGTCAAAACCCACCAAGAAAATCTAAGTTACATCTCATGGTGTTTCCCTCATTCTTATCTTTCCAATGGTTCAAACGGGGAGTCAAACGGAGCTATGGTGCAAAAGTTATGGCTCTTGGAAGTTTTATCACCAATTGGGGTAGAACCATCACCTGAATTGTCACCTAAAATATTGCTCAGATAAAAACTGATATTTATTATTATGTATAGCCAAATAAATCATATAGTAACTTCTATTTATATGCATACTCCATCCTATATTGTTTACTACATAATCCCTTATGCAAACTATTTTAGTTTTTCATGCTAAGGTGTTGAAATTAGAACCACCCCATAAGTTGTTACAAAAGTTACTTAAAGTCATTCTCATTAGTATTATACCTCCATCACTATAATTTGACATGATTATAAATCAAATTAAATTATTTGATAACAATGCATATAGTGATTACCATAGATGAAATGGTCAATCTAATAATAAATGTTTCATTCTCAAACACATTAATAAATATATTATTAATAATAATGTCATTGGCTAGGCACTCCTACATACTATATTAAGCCTCAACATAATGAAAATTATAAAATCAATATTTTTAATGAGCCATTATAAAATTATGAGAATATTAAGTATAGATCAATAGTGCATCATATCTATAATGCATATCCACATCCTAATTCATATGATCATCTATTAGGTGTAAGTATTGGTAAATGTTTTCAAACCTCCCAACCATGTTTTATGATCACATTTGATGATAATGGGACAGTGGATGATTATTTTGATTTTAATGCTAAATGTATACAAACATATATTGTAACAACCCATTCATATTATACTATTTGATAATAGATCAAGTGAGAATGCATATATATTGACATTACTATTCATGGGGTTACACATATTATGACATACAAAAAAAACATTTAAAAGTGTCAAGACATTCAATGAAAAACAACAAACTTCTTTGGGACACATTATGTTGGCTTTTAAAGTGGGTCTTGATATATTATCCACTCTTTTTATATTTTTACCATAAAATGGGGATTTTGAAATTATATTAGGATGCCCTTGGTTATAAATTTTCTTTATTGTCCTTCTAAAATACATATATTCCTTAATTACATTCATTACATCCAAGTGGTCATAATTTCAAAAATTAGATATGAGTATCCTCTATAAACTATCATACCTCCTCCTTCATATCTACCATCACAATTCATTGATATATATATATATATATATATATATATATATATATATATATATATATATATATATATATATATATATATATTAAAAACAAATAACATTCAAAATTGTTTCAGCTATGCAAAATATTTCTAGGTAGCCAATTTAAAAAATGTAAAATCATAAAAAATAACCAATGCAAAATCAATTATATTAGAAAAATATGTAAAATTCATGAAATGCATCATCGCATGCAATTTATTCTAAATTGGTGATACATATTGACCATCATGTCAAAAAAAAATTAATTTTTTTTTCAAAATCTTCTAATACTCTTCATCATATTTCAAACTATTTCACATATCATAGAGTTACTCCTCCAACACATGATTACAAGCATAGTTATCTAGATGATTTCATTAGGAGAATAGTGGGACCAACACACCCCACATTTTTATTTAAAAAATGGGGACCCTTGAGAAGTATTTATGCTCAAGTTTTGAATCATTTGAACATTGAAGTATTTAACAAAATTTGAAGATCATACACTCTATTAATGATTTGTAAACTAAAAATACAAGTGTAGTACATCCGAAAAACACTTTTTCACGTTTAAGAGACCCTTCAATTTCTCAATTTTTTTGTTTAATTTTTTATAAAGAAATTAAAAACCAAAATTTAAATGAAGATCAAAATTAGATAATAATTAGAGAAATTGAAAGAATTCACCAGCAAATTGATAACAAAGTTTGGTTTCAATAGCCTACATCTCTGATTCCGTTCGAAGTGAGGATTGTTCTCATTAATTTTGTGAAAAAAATGGCTTACAAAATAAATACAAGTCTTTAATTCACCTTCTCTAATCTTTGCTTGCCTATAATTACATCTCTCAGACCTGAAAATAATGGCCCAAGGCTGTACAAAGCAATAATAAGACTCTAACCTTCTTAAATCTCTTTACACAGTCAACTTCTTATTCCTCTTCAAGTAGAATTTCATTCCTTTTATAGCACTTCGACCTCCATATCTCAAGTGGTCAAAGGTTATTCCTTTTGTGCCCCCACTTTGACCTCCATAGCTCAAGTGGTCAAAGGCTATTCCTTTTGTGCCAAAGGTGCAAGGTTCAAAACTGTCGGCCTCTTTTTTAGGTACTTGGAAACCATCAGTCTTCCTCCTTGGGTGCATTTGAATCTTCTTTATCCCACATGTGTTGGGTATAATAGTTTTTAAATCTTGAAATAGGTAAGTCAGTCCCTTTTAAAATGTTGAGACTTAGGCGCTAGTTGTTGGGCTTGGTCATTGCTTTAACTTTGTGGTGACGTGGTAGCTAGTGCATGTTGGTCTTTGGTGCCTTATTTCAAAGTGATAAATATTTGAAACTTAAATACAATTTCTCAAATAACATATGAATAAAAACACCAAACCAAAATTTTTTTGCACCAAATCATTTTGCCACGTGTCAAATGGATATTGGTCCACTTGGCATATTAAATAGTGCCACATCACTTTCAACACCCCTTTTTTCACTTGTCATAAGATTTCTTTAACTAGCTATATCTTGATCATCCAAACTCCATTTTTCATTGTAAAATAAGCGCTAGAAAGCTCTTGATGAATTCTACAATGTGTAAATGATTCGACTAGAATTTGAAGACTTTCAAAAATGGAACGGTACATGGATCCTCCTAGATCACTCCTCCCCACTGGGAACTTTTTGACCTCCTAAAGTTGAAATTAATTGGTAATGAGGTGAGGGTATTTTTACCTCACCTTTCTGACTTCCATCCATCTAGCCTTCCATGGGTGCATCCCTTTGAGACCAACACAAAGATATTCAACATTACCTCTTCAAGAATTCCACATATTCCTATCAAGTATAGTATCTTCCTGAAATTTTGTTAGACGTTCAAGAGAAAAATCATTAATGGAAGGAATGGATACACTTTCATCATGATCAATTATCATTGGAGGCTCATACAATTTTCATATTTTCCACATTTACAATTGAATAAATCTGCATGTAAGATGGTAAATCTAATTAGAAAACATTTGTGCCACTTTTTTCTATTATTTGAAAAGGACCATACCAGATTGGTCTCAACTTTTTACCTTCACCTGCCAGTCTTTCCTTACTAATGTGAAGCCATACCATATCACCTACAACAAATTGGTGATCAATACAATGTTTGTCATGCCTGGCTTTGTACTTGGCTTGACTTTTCTCCAATTGAGTATGAACAGTCTGAAGCATGAGCTATATTTGTTCAGTGAACTTCTTGGCTCAAATGGCTTTTTTTGGTTCACCAACAGCTATATCCTATCCATAGAAAACATCTAGAGGAGATTTAGGCAAGTATCCATAACAAACTTCAAATGGAGATTTCATTGTAGAAAAATTAAGTGCTCAGTTATATGCATGCTATATGTAAGATAATTGCTCATCCTATAACTTTATATGTTTATTGCTATAACCCCTAAGAAAATGTACCACAATGCGGTTCACAACCTCTATTTGTTCGTCGATTTATGGATGAAATGTAGTGCTCTTTTTTAATTTAGTGTCCATTAGTCCCCACAAAGTTGACCAAAACTCCCCAATAAATCAAGAATCTCGATCAGAAATAATTGAAGTAGGCAAACCAAAATGAACCCATACATGTTTAAAGAACAAATGTGTAGTGCCTTCACCAGTAATTTACTTAGTGCAAGAAATCAAAACACACATTTTGTTAAATTTATCCACAACCACATATAAATAGTCATGTTTTCTTTGTGTCATAGGCAATCCCCCCACAAAATCCATGGAGATACTTTCCCAAGGGTGAGTAGGAATAGGTAGAGGAGTATAAAGTCCCAGTTTCCTATTACTAGGTTTACTTGTGGTAAAAAGGGCACATCCCTTTATATATTTAGCAACATTTTCCTGCATATGCAGCCAATAACAATAAATTTTCAAATGTGTAACCATTTTAGAAACTCCAAAATGACTAGAAATAAGAGAAGTGTGTGCTTCTCTAATCATGTGCATCCTCTCATTTTGAGGAATACATAGTTTACCCAAATGATACAAAAGATCATTGTGTACATGATAGTCTAATTCTTCTACTTGTCTACTACTCATCAAGTCTTTGTAAACATCCTAAAAATCAAGATCATTAAGGTATTATTCTTTATAACTTTCATGAGACAAAGAACCATGTTGTAAAAAAATAGATGCAACAACCATAGGAGGCCTAGATAGCATATCTACAACCTTATTCTAAATTCCTTTTTTATACTTGATCACAAGATGAAATTTTTGTAAGAAACCCATCCAATTAAAATGTCTAGACTGTTGTAGTTTGGTTTATGATTGGAGATACTATAAGGGCTGATGACCTATATGTATTATTGTTTCTTTTCCCATTAAGTAATGTTTCCATTTTTTAACACTTTAAACCAACACATACAGTTCCTTATCATAAGTTGGATATTTTCTTACTACACTTGTAAAGGTTTCATAATGATAACAAACTAGTTTCTTACCTTGAATTAAAATATCTCCCATAACATACTCACTTACATCCATCTCGATCTCAAATGGTTGTTGTATATTAGGAAGTGTCAGGACGGGAGCAGTACTTATCTTTTATTTCAAAGTGTCAAAGGTTTTTTGATGTTTGCCTCCACATTGAAAGACCTATTTCACACTTGTCAAAGAATGCAAAGGTGATGCAATATATGGAAATTGAGCAATAAATTTTTTCCAGAACTATGTTGTACCAAGAAAACTTCTAACCTCAGTTGTGTTAGTGGGTGTAGGCCAATTAATAATGACTGCCACTTTTGTAGGATCAATTTTCAACTTACCATGTCCTACAATGTAACCCAAGTATATAAAAGAGGTCTTTCCAAATTCACATTTTGACATTTTTAGATAAAGTTTTTCCCTTCGTAATGCATCCATGACTTTTTTAATGTGGATCACATGATCTTCCCAAGATTTGCTGAAAATCAATATATCATCCAAGTAAACTATAACAAAATCATCAAGGAACTATCTAAAAACATCATTCATCAATCTCATGAATGTGGCTGGGGAATTACACAACTCGAAAGGCATAACAAGCCATTCAAATAATCCCTATTTTGTTTTGAAGGCAGGTTTCCACACATCACCTTCATCAATTCTTACTTGATGATATCCACTTCTCAAATCTAGCTTAGTGAAATAAATAAAATGTTTTAATTGATCCAACAAATCATCAATACGAGGAAGAGGGTAATGATTCTTAATAGTAATTTTGTTTAAATCGTGAAAATCAACACACATTCACCAAGTGCCATCTTTATTTGGCACCAAAATAATTGGCAAACCAACTAGTGATGAACTTGGATGAATAACACCTCTATTTAATAGATCCATTACCTATTTTTTTATTTCCTCATTTTCCACCACTAATAACCTGTACATGCCAATGTTAGGGAGAGGAGAATCTTGCAATAACTGAATTTCATGTTGAACTCCCCTTTTAGGGGGCAAGCCCTTAGGATCCTGAAATACATCATCATAAGTAGAAAGGATTTCAACCAATTCATTATTGTGTCTAAGATCACACTTTTTCAAAGCCTGAGAATAATCTTTTTCCTTAGACATAATCAACATGAGACAAAAAGTCTTGCTTGAATCAACTAGTCTTTTCATTTGCCCTACTATAACCAAGGAAAGACTTGTTCTAATGTGATGTTCTATAACTATATATTCAATGTCATCCTTAACAAGCAAGTACTTATTCTCCTCTCTATAAAAGATTGTTTTTTTATCATAAAGATATGGGCTTCCCAAAAACAATCCCACATATGTCCAATGAAACAACATCCAACTCATCCTCATCTATGAACTTGGATGTGATGGCAAACCTTAGTCTACAAGTTTGTGAGACTTGTAGCTTCACATTGTCACACACCCAACCTAGTGGATAACGCTTCGGATGGGGATTGGTTTGTAAGCCTAGCTTCTTGATAACCTCTTCATAAATTAAATTTTCTTGTGAACCACTATCAGATAGAGTGTCAATCTTAGTATGTTTTGAAACAACTATAATGTGGAACAATTCATTTTTTTTCTTATCAGCATGCACATAATTATATTTAGAAGAAGTTGCATCATTTGATGACTTAGTGCTAGAAATTGAAAGAGAAAAATCATTATGTAATCCCATAGCTGTGATCTTAGTTTCATCACCTGAATTTGAACCTAAGTCCTGAACCATAGCATTATCCTTCTTTTCTTTCTTTTGAAACCTCTTAGGCTGTAACTTAGGGTGTAGTTTCCAACACTTAGACTCATCATGATTTTTCTTGCAATGATTACAAAATGGTTTTCCTCCTTTTTTAACAGTAAAAGTAGATTTCTATTTACCCTTTCCTGATGAACTTTCCCCTTTGGATTGCTTAACATTAGATTGCTTGCTTTTAGGAAAAGATTATTTTGATTGTTTTCCTCTAGCCTCTAAATGAGTGGCTTGAACACATACTTCATCTAAATTAGTGGTATTTAACATAAGAATCATATGTCTTAAGTAACTATGTATCCCACCTATATATTTTAGTAGTGTTTCTTGTGTGTATAGAGAAACATTCAAAAGTAAAGCTTTTTGCCTAAATTCTTGTGTATAATCTTGAATATTTTGGCTGTTTCCTTGTCTGAAACTTTGCCAATCCATCATGGCTTGTTGCATATAACCTAAAGGATATAATTGTTTTTTGAGTTCTTCAATAAATTCATTCCAAGTAGAAATTAAGTTACCTTTTTGAAGCTTAGCTTCCTTCAACTTACTCTCCCACCAGATGAGAGTTGTGACTCCCATACAAAGAGTAACCAAATGAATTTTTGACTCATCCCCTACAATCTTTTGGACCCTGCAATAAACTTCAATCTACTTGACCCAATTATCCAACTTTTTAGCATTAACTTCACCATTAAACATTGGTAATTCAAACTTAATTTCCAATTTTAGTGAAGGGAGAGATTCCATAGTTTTTTTACCATAATCTGATGAAGAAGGTTTTTCAATTTCTTTACCTTTTGATTCTTGTGAATTACCTTATTTTTAATTCTTAGATTTCCTTTGTTTGTCATGGTATAGTTCCTCAACCATGCTTCTCATGTCCATGAAAGCTTGGCAGAAAGCTTGTTCGAATTCCATCTCTTCTTCAACCATCCTTGAAGCACACCTTGAACCAATATATGGATTATACTCAACGATTTTTCCTCAACCCTTTTGGGATTTAGACCTTTTCAACATACACTACTAATCACTGTTAAATAACAACCACTCTGATACCAAAAATCTGATTTGTAAATTGAAAATATAAGTGTAATACATCTAAAAAACACTTTTTCACGTTTAAGAGATCCTTCAATTTCTCAATTTTTTTGTTTAATTTTGTATAAAGAAATTAAAAACCAAAATTTAAATGAAGATCATAAGTAGATAATAATCAGAGAAATTAAAAGAATTCACCAGTAAATTGATAACGGAGTTTGGCTTCAATAGCCTACGTCTCCAGGTCCATTCAAAGTGAGGACCATTCTCATTAATTTTGTGTAACAAATGGATTCCAAAATCAATAAATTTCTTCAATTCACCTTCTCTAATCTTTTCTTGCCTATAATTATATCTCTCAAACCTGAAAATAATGGCCCAAGGCTGTACAAAGCAATAATAAGACTCTAACCTTCTTAAATATCTTTACATAGTTGGATTCTTCTTCCTTTTAAGTAGAATTTCATTCCTTTTATATCACTTCAACCTCCATAGCTCAAGTGGTCAAAGGCTATTCCTTTTTCACCAAAGTTGCAAGGTTCAAAACTAACGACCTCCTTTTTAGGTGCTTAAAAATTGTCAGTCTTCATCCTTGGGCACATTTGAATATTCTTTATCCCACATGTGTTGGGTATAATGGTTTTTCAAGCCTAAAATAGGTAAGTCGGTCCCATTTCAAATGTCAAGACTTAGGTGGTAGCCATTGGGCTTGGTCATTGCTTTAACTTTGTGGTGATGTGGTAGCTGGTGCATGTTGGTCTTTGGCACCTTATTTCAAAGTGATAAATGTTTGAAACTTAAAAATAATTTCTCAAATAACATGTGAATAAAAACACCAAACCAAAATTTTTTTTACATCGAATCATTTTTCCACGTTTCAAATGGATATTGGTCCACTTGGCATATTAAATAGTGCCATGTCACTTTTGACACCCCTTCTTTTGCATGTAGCAAGATTTCTTCAACTAGTTATATCTTGAGCATTCGAACTCTATTTTTTGTTCCAGAAGAAGCGCTAGAAAGCTCTCGATGAATTATATGATGTGAAAATGATTCAAATAGAATTTGAAGACTTTAAAAAATGGAACGGTACATGGATCCACTTGGATCAATTAATGAATAGGCTTGTGTGATTTAATCCTCTTACTTCAGACTAATCTTGCTAACAAGGTTACGTGAGTCATTTTGAAGATTCCATGGAAGATTTAGGGTTCTATGTTTAGAAACCCTAGGTGGTCCTTGATTAAATTTAAATATTGGAGGGATCTATGTTGGTAGGAACCAATTTAAAATAAGATATAAACAAGGAGTTTGCATGGGTTTAAGTAATGTTTTTATAACATAACTTGAACTCTTCTTTGTTTCTTTCCCCTTTCTTTTCCTGAGTTCCTTAGGTTTAATTTAACATGGTTCCATGATGTCCCTTTTTACATTACCTAACTTAGCCTAGGTCATTAATAATAAGGCCTAAATAATTATATTGACCTTCAAATTAATTCCTTATGCTAAGTGCTTTTAATTATGTCCTAAATTCTAATAGTTATCTCCCTCACTCTTTATAGGATCCTATGACTGATGCTTGCTCGATTGATTTGATTAGATGGAGCATCCTAACTAGAAGGCTTTAGCTTAAATAACATGCACCATGATAAATCAACAACAATCACTCACTCACTATATTTTTTCCAATAGTTCGAGACATGGGAATAAAAGTCAAAAGGAGCATAAGGCCCTGAGTACCAGACACATGGTGAATTAATCATAGAAAAGAAGAAATAAAGGGGCCCACATAATAAAGGCATCCAATTAATGACTAGACCCCCTCACATGGATCAATGGCTATCACTCACTCACTATATTTTATCCAATGGTGTGAGGCCCAAGTGGACTTTTTAAAGGCATCTTAGGCTCCTAGGAATGACGTGTGTCACATTTTCATTTAAGTTGTGATTGGCTAGGAAATCAATGGCAATAATTTGCTCACTATATTTGATCCAATGATGTGAAAGGAAAAATGACTTTTAAAATCTTTAAAATCTTGACACATGGCTAGTACTTGGCCAAAGTGTCAACAATAAGAGATATGCATAATGGGAAAAATCTATGAGGGTGCCATGTTTCATGACTACAAGCCTAGATATCACTGGACCAATAAAAGCTAAGGAATTGGATTTAGATCGATGGATCACATTTTCTCACTAGATTTGATCTATTGATGTGAAATAAAAAGAATCTTTTAAAATCCAATGCCTAGTATCAAATGATACTTATGAAAATTACCATGAAAAACTTATAATGATGCCACATGGATTCCCCATAAGCATAAAAGATTAAAATCAAAGATCTTCTAAACTTGAAATTGTAAAGGTACAAATTAAAAAGGTCTTCATCAAATCCAAAACATGTATGAATTTAAAGTCTAAATATCTCCTACCATTAAATATTTGAACCCTAAACTCTCTATAAAAAAGACCCAAATTGATTCAATTGATTATAGTTCAATCAAGATAGTGTAATTATGATCTCAAGAATGAGTGCTATAAAAAGAACCCTTGGAAATCTAGTGTAGGAAATTCAAAAACATCATAGATGGATACTAGAAAGTAGTAATTAAAGATAGAGGCCAAGTTTTATTTGACCTATGACAATGAAAGAAGGATTTTCAAAGATATAGAGCTAGACCTGATAGCCTTGAACATATATGGAGTGAGGAATTGGTCTGAATTATTATTCCTAATAGATGAGTTGTAGTGTATCTCCCAAGAAGAAAAGAAGAATTCCATAATGAATCAAAGTTACAATGACCTGGTTATAATTCAAATGGTTGGTCTCCACTATGCCATGGTGAAACTAAAGGTAATACACTGCATTAATGTCCTTATACCCATCTTTATTAAATGTAGGATAGATGGGGAATGGATAATTTAAGAAGGTATTTATAAAATGGTGTCATACATCTCTCCTCTTACCTTTAAAACCTATTAAAATCTCCCTTTACCCCATCTCAACCTCCCTAACATGTGAAACTAGGCTAACACCCAAAACCTTGATTTAGTTTTCACACCCTGGTTAATCTAAGGACCCCATGTCTTCATAACTCTAGATGGCATGATTCCCATCATAAAATTTAGGGAAGGAATTATAATATCCATGAACCTTTTGAATCAAGCCTTTGGTGCCCCTTCCACTACATATGTAAACAAAGTTTGGGTGTCCTATGTCCACTTCATGATAGAAGAGAAATTGACCCCTCTAGTAGGAGACCTAATTAGCTTCTTCTTATCTAAGAAATTCATATCCATAAAAATATGAACCTATAAGCAATTCTATATGATGTCCTATTTGTTGAATTTCCTTCTGGCCTCTATATTCTTCCCTAGTATTAAGAATTGGTCCCTTGATGGCAGATCCATAATTTCTCACCACTATTCCAAATTATACATATTCAAGTATAGGAACCACATGCAATTCATTTGTGATTGTTTTTTCATAGCCATATATGAAGCCATCATAGGAATTCATATGCCAATAGTGCATCTCCTTATTAATAAATAGATATAAACCATGGGTGATGTATGGTATTATCCAAACTACATTGTCATTAGGATAGAGAATGGGATCCATATGAATAAGAGGGAAAGGATCTGGTTCTATTGGAAAAGGATAAAAGGAAATTAGAGCTATCCTTCATTCCTATGAATCTAAAGAAGAAGCCTAGGTTGACCTTTACTCACCCTACTAGTAAACTCAACCTCTTAAGTGATGAAAATATGATCCATGGACCACTCATCCCTGACTGGTTCATATATGGGAAGTTGTAGAAGATCCCATCCCTCTCTCCATCATGGGCCTTTACATAGGTTGGATTGAAAATAAATGATAATATCAAATCATGGATCAAGGATATAGTGGAAAAGCAAGAAGAGAGAAGAATACAAATTTGACATATTGAAGGGGGATAGTAAATTGACATCCCAAGAGACTCTAGTAGTATAATTATAGAGGTGCTTTAGCCACCAAAGTTCAAGGAGCCAGAGCTTAAAGTCTAATTTAATCTAGACATAACATGATTGAAAAGGATAACCATGGTTGGTCAAGAAGAATTCACCTTTCAAAAGGTGGAACCATTCTCAAGGCCAACCCCTATTTGGAGGATAACAACTTGGAGAGGCTCCCATCCATAAATTGGATGTGGAAAGTTTAATTGAGGATCAATCTCAATATACTAGGGCTAGTTTCCAAGGATTAGTAAAAATAATTAAGAATCTAAATAAAGAGAAAGAGAATTTGCAAACTCAAGAAATTCTCTTAGTGCTAGATTCAATGATTAAAATTCTTGAGGAGACATTCCATGACATGTTCAAAGCACTAAAGTCTATGAAATTGAGGTAAGATGCACTATAAAACTAGGCCACCTTAGCCAAGGAGTTGGTTACTCAATGGTAAACATATGAAGATAATATTTCCCAACTTCTTAATATCCAGGTTAAGAAGCAAATATCAAATTTTAAAGCCATCAACATGGGGCACCTAAGTGCCATTTTAGGAATTGTTGTAGAGAAGGTCTAAGCTTTAAGTGCTTGGCATACTGAAATGGAAGAAATTATTGAGGAAGATAGAGAGCTTATGGGAAAAATTGAGAAGGTCTTAAGAACTATGCTCGAGGATCCAACACAACCCACTTCTTTGGGGATTATTAGTGATGAGGAATTCTAGCATTGAGCCACTTTAGTGACTCAAAAAAATAAGGGTAAAAGTCATGGACAATCAAGACAAGATAAGTAGTAGAATATTGGACTTGATATTCAATGCAGGGGAGAGGATTAATGAAGCCAAAAGAATTAAGGAAGCTTGGGCTAAGAATGACAAATATTTTGATGATCTAGTTGATCAAGAAGAGGAGTGTATCACAAGACCTATCATAGACTTGGGCTTAGTGAATGAATAACATGAGTGAACTATGAGTACCCCTCAATAGAAAAAAGCCCCAGCTCTAATGTCCTAATTATGGATTACCTAAGAGGTAGCATATTCTTTTATATAGGCATACACTAGTTTGTTAGCATGATTTCCTCTAGGTTATCATGATTTTAAAAGACACATGTATCATAGTTTGTTATAAAGAAAACTATCTTTATCATTTTACACCTATCTTTTTAGGCTAATTGGTATACAACCTAGATTCTCTATAAAGGAATGTATTGCTATTTGTAAAGAGGAGAAACTTTGAGCTATTTTTTTACTGATTTTAAATAATTAATACAAAAGATCAAGGAATTCTACAAGAATTATTTGGGTTGATGTGTTTGAATTGCTAAGTTTCTCAATTACTTGTCTAAGTTTGAATATGAATAATTTCTAGAAATACTGAGTTAGATAATTAATTATAGGGTTTCTAACTTGTGTAATGCTAGGTTAGCTAAATGAAATTGAGTTTACTTCATTTTATTTGCTCTACAACAAAGATGTGTACTAGTTATCTAGATATGGTGTAAAACTTTTAAAGTAAATCCAATTCTTACTTGTATTGTCATCTTGTCTTTAGAATTAGGCCTATTTTGTTGTGAAACATGAGCTTAGGCTACTTTACACTATATGCTAGTTAAGATCATACTTAGTAATTCTTGAAACTTTGTCAATATGTTCACAATCAAGGATTAGGAATCACTATTTCTTTCTTACTCTACCCTTTATTTTTACTCTTTCTTTAAAAAAACTCACTTTAGTTTGGAACATGGTTCATAACCATTTAGTTTAGTCATAGTTTAGATTTGGAATGATTTGTCAAAATTAGCATCAAGATTCATAAAAGAAGGAACCAAGATGGCTCCCAACCATCCAATATTATAAATATTTTGAAACAGTCTATTTTGCTTTGTTGTTATTTAACCATAGGCATCCTAATTTTTAAATATATGTAGCTCATTCCCTGAATCCTTTAGGTCCTAAAATGAGAAGTGTTCTTTAAATACTAAAATGAGAAGTATCATGCAAGTATAATAGCATATTTTTCAAAATAATGAATGGTATGATTTAATAATACACTTGTTAATCAATGTTACTTGTCCTATAGGTCTATCTAGGGAGAAAAAGAGAGCCTTGAGACTCAAGGTATCCCATTACCTAATCAAGGATGAAATCTTGTACATAAGGAACTTTGAAGGAATCTATGTAATATGTATTCCACAAGAAAAAACCACTCAAATTTTGGCCACCTTTCATGAAAATTTGGGAAGTGGACATCCCTATAGAATAATGATAGCTCAAAAAATCCTAAGGGCTAGTTAGTATTAGCCTACTATCTTCAAGGATGCTCACAACCATGTGAGAGACTGCCATTCATATAAAATATTAATCACCAAAGAGCCAAAGGTAGCTATGCCTCTACAACTAGTCATGATTGACAAACTATTTACATAATGGGGTCTGGACTTATTGGAGTGATCAACCATAACTCATCTAAAGGTCACAAATATGTCTTAACTACCACAAATTATTAAACTAGATGGACTGAGGTAGGGGCCACCAAGCAATGTAGAATGGAAGAAGTGATTAGTTTCTTATAGGATAATGTATGTACTAGATTTGGAACCCCAGTCTCTCTAGTATGTGATAATGGGTTTGCATTCATTTCAATTGAGATGAATAAATGGGCTTATGACAATGGTATTACACTTAAATTTTCCTCCAATCACTATCCCTAAAGGAATGGTGTTTATACATCTACAAATAAAAACCTAATGAAGGCAATCAAGAAGTCTCTAGAAGACAAACCTAAAACTTGGCATAAACTAATCAAATTTACACTTTGGGTTAATAGAAAAAGGATCAAGAAAGCCTTGAAGGCTTCACCCTTTTTGATGGTGTATGGGTTGGAGCCCATTTTTCCCATCACTCTCAAGTTGCCTACATACAAATTTATGAAATAATACATGGAAGAAATCCAATAACATGCCACTTCTAGGCTATTAGACATCCTTTAGATTCAAGATGATAGAGAAAACTATTTTTTTGACTTTAGTAGACACTAGATCATGGTGAAAAGATGGTTTGACAAAAGGTCTAAAGTTAAAGTATTTAGGTAGGGAGACTTAGTCCTCCTTTGGGATAAAGCATCTAAACCTAAAGGCAGGCATGGAAAATTCACACCCTTGTGGATTGGACCATACTATATTGAATAGAGACTTGGGAAAAAAACCTTTAAGCTCAAGTATTTACAAGGGGCATAGTTCATATTGCCTACTAATGGGTAATACATTAAACACTACTACTCTACCACCCCTCCTAGGGTCTTCATGGAGTAAGATGCAAGGTGATTAGATTAGATTAGGTAGGTTAGTTTGTTTGATTTAAGAATATTTCCTTTGCTATCCCTTATTTCTGTATATGTTTGTTTATATTTGTTTGGTTTCCTTATTTTGCTTTATTCCTTATTTTGTGTGTTGCTTGCTTGTGGTTTTCCTTGATTTCAGGATATCTTTGGAGACATCCTTGAGCTTAGAAGTTAAGAAATTTACTTAATATGTGCCCTAATTCTAAAATAAGTTATGAAACCCATACAAAGGAAACCATGGTCCTAAAACCTAGCATTATGATATAGCTTAGAGAAACTAAGTATAGATAGGTGGAGAGAAAATCATTCCATGAGACCTAAGTCATGACCTTGGATCCACACTAGTTTTAAGAAGATTTGCACTCAAGGATTAGAGACTTAAACTATAAATAGTATGACATTATCTATAACTTAATTAACATCCTCACCTAAGATAAGAGCTGAAGCCTTGAGTGATCCTCTCAAAATCAAATATCTGACCAGACCCTAAACATAACTATCTTGGCTCCCAACCTTACTATAAGCATTAATATCTAAAAATATAAAGCCAAAAATGAAGCTTTTGAACAAAGGTGATTCAAGAAACCTCTGTCAGGGATATAGATGCCTATTTTCAATGTAGCTAGGCCATGAGTGGAGATAAAGGTATCTCTATTAGGGATATGGATGTGTGTCTAGTAGTAGAGAAATGCCCAAGACCTCCCTAAGCAAAACCATGATTCATAATGAATGTTTAGTGTACCCTAGGTCAATATAATTGATTGAAGTTAGGAAGTTAAGGATTTATTCTTGAATCTTATTGAAAATAGTAAGTGGAATCAAAGTAAACACATAACTTAGGTATGTCTTAATGTTTGACCTGAAACCTACAAGTGTAAGGTTCGTTTCAACCCCAATTAGATCTAGATGGTAGTTTCTTTGATCAAATGGAATGATGACATCAATGTTTTTCTAAAATCAAATTCTAAATGTTTTAACATATTAATATTTTTCTCATAAAATTCACCATTTATTAAGACCAACATACCCCCCATTTTTATTTAAAAATTAGGGACCCTTGAGAAATCGTTGTGCCTAGGTTTTGAATCATCTAAACATTAAAGTCTTTAACATAATTTGAAGATCATCCACTCTATTAAGGAACATGATTGTGTGATTTAATCTTATTATTTTAGACTAATCCTACTAACGAGGTTATGTGAGTCATTTTGTAGCTTCCATGGAAGATTTAGGGATCTGTGTTCAAAAACCCTAGGTAGCCCTTGATTCAAATTCAAATATTTAAGGGATCCAAGTTGGCAGGAACCAATTTAAAAGAATCTATATAAAAGGGGTTTGTATGGGTTTAAATCATGTTTTCATAACATAACTTGAAATCTTGTTTGTTTGTTTCCCCTTTCTTTTCATGAGTTCCTCAGGTATAATTTAACATGGTTCCATGATGTCCCTTTTTACATTACCTAGCTTAGTATAGGTCATTAATACTAAGGCATAGATAATTATCTTGACCTTAACATTAATTCCTTAAGATAAATGCTTTTATTTATGTCTTTAGGTCTAACAGTTATCTCCCTCACTCTTTATAGGATCTTATGATCGATGCTTGATCACTAGATTTGATCATACAAAGCATCCTAATTGAAAGGCTTTAGCTTAAACTAAGTTCACCATGATAGATCAACAAAAATTGATCACTCAATGGATTTGATCTAATGGTATGAGGCATGGGAGGAAAAGTCAAAAGGAGAATAAGCCCCTAAGCATTAGACATGTGGTGACTTAATGATCAAAAAAGAAAATATAAAGGGACCCGCCTAATAAAAGCATCCAATTAATGACTAAAACCCCCACATTGATCTATCACTTGATTTCTAGATTTGATATAATGATGTGAGGTTAAGGTGGAATTTTCAAAGGCATCCCAAGATCCTAAGAATGATGTGTGTCACATTTTCATTTGAGCTATGACTAGCCTAAAAATCAATGGAAATCACTAACTCATTGGATTTGATCTAATGACATGAAAGGCCCAATGAATTTTAAAAGTTCTACAAGCTTGACATATGGCCAGTGCTCGACCAAGGTAACAACTAACAAGAGATACGTAGGACAAGAAAAATCTATGAGGGTGCCAAGTGTCATGAATACAAGCCTAGAGATCACTGGACTAATAAAAGTTGAGGACTTGGATTTAGATCAATAAATCATGCTTGCTTGCTAGATTTGATATAATGATTTGAAATAAAAAGAAGTTAAAAGCCAGTAGATATTATTTGAATGCCACTTATGAAAATTGCTATGAAAATCCTAGAATGATGCCACATGGACTATGCATAAGCATAAAGGGTCAAAATCAAAGATCTTTTGAACTTGAAATTTCAAGGGTATAAATCAAAAGGGTCTCCATCAAATCCAAAAAATGTATAAATTTAAAGTTTGAATATCTCCTACCATTAAAGCTCCAAACTATAAACCCTTCTATAAAAATACCTAAATCAGTTTAATTGGTTATAATTCAATCAAGATTATGTAACTATGCTCCTAAGAATGAGTGCTATAGCAAGAAACCTTGGAAATCTAGTGTAGGAAATTAAATAAAATCATAAATGGTTGATAACAAGTAGTAATTGAAGATGGAGGCTAAGATTTATTTGACCTCTGATAATGAAGGAAGGATTTTCAAGGATACATAGCTAGACCTGGTAGCCCTTAATATCTATAGAGTGAGGAATTGGTCTGAATTGTTCTTCCTAATAGATGAGTTATAACCTATTTCATAGGAAGAAAAGAGGAATTCCATAATTAATTAAAGGTAAAATGACTAGGTTTTAATTCAAATGGTTGGTCTCCACCATACCAAAACACAACTAGAGGTAATGTAGTACATTGATGTCCTTACACCCATATTTATTGATTGTAGTATAGATGGGGAATGGATCACTCAAGATGGCAATTCTAAAAGGTTTTATACATCTCTTATATGGCCTTTGAAACCTATTACAAGCTCCCTTTACCCCATCTCGACCTCCCTAACATGAGAAACTAGACTAACACCTAAGACCTTGATTCAATCCTCACACTCTAGTTAATCCAAGGAACCCATGTCTTAAGAACCCTAGATGGCATGACTCCCATCATCCAATCTAGTTAAGGCATTAGAATATCCATGACCCTACTGAATCAAGCCTTTGGTTTCCCTTCCACCATATATGTAAACAAAGTATGGGTGTCTTATGTCCACTTTATGATAGAAGAGAAATTGACCCCTCCAATAAGAGACCTAATTAGCTTATTCTTGGCTAAGAAATTCATAGCCATTAAAAGATGTAACTCTAAGTAATTCTATTTGATGTCCTATCTATTGGATTCCATTTTGGCCTTTTTATCCTTCCCTGGCATTAGGAATTAGTCCCCTGATGGTAAAACCACAATTTCTCACCACTATTCCAAATTATACATATTCAAGTACGTGAACCACATACAGTTAATCTATTATTGTGTTTTCCCAGCCATATATGAACCCATCATAGGAATTCCTATGCCAAGAGTACATTTCCTTATTAAGAGATAAATAAAAACCATGGGGGATGTATAGCATTATCCAAATTACACTATCATTAGGATAGATAAGGGGATCTATATGAAGAAGTAGGAAATGATTTGGTTCCATTGAAAAAGGAGAAAAGGAAAGCATAGCTAGGCTTGGTTCCTATGATTCCAAAGAAAAAGCCTAGGTTGACCTTTACTCACCCTACTAGTGAATTCAATCTCTTCAATGATGTGAATATAATCCATAGACCACCCATACCTGACTGGTTCATCCATATGAAGTCGAAAAATATCCCATCCCTCTCTCCTTCATGGGCGTTGACATAAGTTAGCTTGTAATAATATAATATCAAACCATGGATCATAGATATAATGGAAAAGTAAGAAGAGATAAGAATATAAATTTGACATATTCAAGGGGGACAAAAAATTGACATCCTAAGAGCCTCTAGTAGTGCAATTATGGAGGTTATTGAGCCTCCAAAGTTCAAGGAGCCAGAGGTTAAATTCCAATTTAACCTAGAAACAATAGGATTGTAAAGGATAACCATAAGGATAGTTATGGTTGGTCAATAAGAATTCACCTTTCAAAAGGTGGAACCATTCACAGGGTTAACCCCTATTAGAGGAAAATAGATTGGAAAGGATCCCATCCATAAGGAGGATGTGGAAAGTTTAATTAAGGATCAATATCAATAGGATACATCCAATGTCTATGGATTAGTACAATTAATTAATAACCTAAAGAAGGAAAAAGAGAATTTACAAATGTAAGTAATTCTCTCAGTGCTAGATTCAATGATTAAAATGCTTGAGGATTCATTCCATGACATGTTCAAAGAAATAAAGTTTATCAAATTTAGGTAGGATGCATTGGAAAACCAAGATACCTTAGCTAAGGGCCTAGTTACTCAATGGAAAACTTCTAAAGATAATATTTCCCAACTTTTTAATATCCAGGTTAAGAAGCAAATATCAAATTTTAAAGCCATCAACATGGGGTATCTAAGTGCCATTTTAGGAACTATTATGGACAAGGTCCAAGCCTTGAGTGCTTGGCATACTAAAATGGAAGAAATTATTAAGGAGGATAAAGATTTCATGGTTAGAATTGAGAATATCCTAGGAACTATGCTCAAGGATCCTGCATAACCCACTACTCTAGGGACTATTAGTGATGAGGAATTCTAGCACCGAGCCACTTTGGTGACTCAAGAAATCAAGGGTAAAAGTCATGGAAAATAAAGTTAAGATAATATTAGAATATTAGACATGATATTCAATATAGGGTAGAGGATAAATGAGGCCAAAATCATTAAGGAAGCTTTGGTTAGGAATGATAAAGATTTTTATGGGTTGGATGATCAAGAAGAGGAGCATATCACAAGGCTTGCATTAGACTTGGGCTTAGTGGATGAACAACATGAGTCAGCTATGAGTATTCTTTAATATCAAAGGGCCCCACCTCCAACATCCTAATTATGGTTTACCTGAGATGTATCATATTATTTTGTCAAGGCATATGCTGGTTTGTTAGCATGATTGTCTATAGGGTAGCATGATTGTAAAGGACACATGTATCATAGTTTGTTAAAAAGACAATTATCTTTATCTTTGTACACCTATGCTTTTAGACTGACCAATATACTACCTAGATTTTCTATAAAGGCATGTATTACCATTTTTAAAGAGGAGAAACTTTGAGCTATTGTTGTACCACTTTTAAGAAATTAATATAGAAGATCAAGGAATTTTGAAAGAATTATTTGGGTTGATGTCTTTGACTTACTAAGTTTCTCAATTACTTGTTTAAGTTTGAATATGAATATTTTTTGGAAATATTGATATAGATCATTAATTATAGGGTTGCTAACTAGTGTAATGCTAGGCTAGATGAATGAAATTGAGTTTACTTCATTTTATTTGGCTGTAACAAAGTTGTGCATTAGTTACCTAGACGTGGCATAAAAATTTAAATGTAAATCCAATTCATACTTGTATTGTCATCCTATCTTTATAACTGGGCCTAGTTTGTAGTGAAACATGAGCTTAGGATACTTTACGCTATATGTTGGTTAAAATCATACTTGGTAATTCTTGAAACTTTGCCAATATGTTCACAATCAAGGATCAATAATCACCATTTCTTTCTTACTCTACCCTTTCCTTTTAATATTTCTTTTAACAAATCACTTTAGTTTAAAACATGGTTCATAACCATTTAGTTTAGTCATGGTTTAGATCTAGATCAATTTGTCAAAATTAGCATCAAGATTCATAAAAGAAGGCACTAAGATGGCTCCCAACCTTCAAACTTCATAAATATTGTGGAACAGTCTACATTATTTTGTTGCTATTTCACCATAGGCATAGTAAATGCCAAATACCTGCAACTCATGCCCTATATCCTTCAGATCTTAAAATGAGAAGTGTTATTTAAACACTAAGAGAACCTATGGTATATTTAGAAGCATCAACAATGACATAACACATTTTACGATTATGAGTCATGCACATATAATAATTATCTTCCATGAAAGCTGATCCTTACATTAATTATTACATATTATTATGTCTCTCATATTTATGGGATCATTGGTTAGCATTTTGAGATGTCAAATATTGTAGAAATAAATCAAAAAGATTCCAATAATACAAAAATAAAAAATTGATTTTACATAAATTTTTAAATTATTCATCTTGTTATTCTTTCACTTCTTACACATGTGATCAATTGGATGAATTTTATATCCCTTGGTTATTACTTAATTTTTGGCCTCTTGGATTTTATTTTTCACTTTACACATCTAAATAGTCCAACATAGTGATTTATCCTATCAAAAGTTATCATTTACCTTGTTTTTTTAATAGTTTGAACAAATAAAATTGCATTCTTCCATCATAGAAAGTATCGAATAATAAAAATCAATACATATAGTCTATATTTTCATGAATTATTTGATTTCAATTTCCTCTTACAATTAAGATACTAATTTATCAAATTTATTAGCAAACCATTTTTAAGAATAAATCTGAGATTTTTAAATAAACCCTAAATTCCAAAAATTAAGTATAAATCCCTTTTAACTTGGAATTTTATAGAAACAATTAAAGTTGGTGAATGCACATAGAGAGATTTTTTTTTTTAATCAATTTTAAATTTAAACTACAAAATATAATATATTGGTTGAAACCCTAAATGAAACTATGCATGCAAATTTTATAATTTATTTTAATGCCCACTTAAAATTTACAAATATCAAACATTAAGGATATAGCCTATACTTGTATGAATGACCATAAAAATGAATTATCTAGTTGGAAGTGGTGCTAACGTTGGTTGATGATGACATCAAAATATTAAAATGAAAAAAATTGGAGGTATGGATGGCTAGATATGATGTACATATGGTTGAAAAATGATGCCCTAGCTGCCAACAATGTTTAGAAGTCTAAAATGATAGGTATAAAACATTAGTAAAGTTGTAGTGTCACTATAAAATATTATTTTAGGATTATATCACTATAGTGAATTTATTTATGACTTAAAATTATGACATCAATAATGGATGGATGTATGGCTATCTCCCTAACTGGTATTGCTAGCTAGAAACTCTAGAATGAATCTTAAAAGGAGCTAGAAATATGATAAATCCACCTCATGATTCACCCAATGCTAAATTATGATGGTATCATGATTTTAAAACAAAATTATATTTCTTGAATGGAACCACCTCACAATACCATAGTGTTTTATTCCTTAATTATCCTTATCCACTGAAGGGTTTTCATCCTCAAAGGCTAAAATCTAAAGCAAATGCTCAAATTTGAAAATGTGTATTTGATAATAGGAAAAAGATTATCTACCATAAACCCAACACCCATATTTATGGTTATATTTTCACTTTTTCTAAATAAATCATCCAATAATATTTTATAAAATCAGCATCCCCTCTTTAGTTTAATTTTGACTTACTATATTAATATTAATACAATTAATTGTTCATTTTAGTTATGAATAGACTAGGAAAACTTAAATTATTTTTAATATTATTTATTTACCTAATTAAAATATTTTAAAAAGAGGACATGACAATTTTTCTTTACAAAAATTTCTTTTCCTCAATAAATTGTAAGCTCAATTGATCTAACTTTCCCTAACTAGCCTTCTCTATAATACCTAGATCCGAATTCATCCTTGAGAAATTATAATTCCATGTTATAAATTACTTATGTGATGAAGTATGTTAATTTTAATACATAATTGTTATTACCCTTAAAATCTTATTCATACATCCATATCGGAGACCAATAATGTTCTTGGCCACGGACAAAATAGTAATACAAACATTTACTTCATATTTGATCAAGAATAATTTGAATGTATTGATAAGTGAATTTATGAATTTGTTTATTTTACTAGATACATGAAATATTAATCAAATAAGTGCTCTTGTAATCCATTGATAAGTTTAAGTTACCTTTAATCTTGAATTTAATGTATGCCTTTATCTAAAGGTGCCTTGGTTCCTAATATTAAATCATTAAATTACATAAGTGCCTTCACCATTGTACCTAAACCAACCATCACTTCATATGTCAGAAAATCATTGAGCATCTATAGTAATATCTTAGTTTATGATTTCCCATAATTTCCTTTGAATGCTCCAACTAATTCAAATATATATATGGGATTGAAATACCTTTCATCCATGATTTTAGTTTATAATTATATATTTTTAAGTCAAATATAACTAAATACATATGAATTTAATTCAAGGTGAAACAACTAATTCACTTCTTCATCATCCATGTTGATCTAACTTGCATGCCTACCTAGACTTTGTGTCCCTTTATATGAAATATATATAGGTTTAATGATATTTTTGATATTGACAGTATGTGAAAAATAAAACATAAGAGATCACACCTCTGAGAAAAAATATGCCTACCTAGACTCTGTGTCCCTTTATATGAAAAATTATTTTTAATATATTAGAAACTAGCACTAATAAATGAACCCTTGTGATCATTATTATTAAATAAATTATGCACCCTTGTAATATTATCAATTGATACCCATATATTAGAGAGACCTTGAGTGTAGCATCCTATTATATAACCTCTTTCACTTGTGATTAATTGTTTAAGCTCACTATAAGTTAATGTTGTATTGAATTTATTAATTTCTTAGGAATGTTTGACAATGTACCTAGTTGCATCACTTATTAGAAAAGAGTTTATCAACCCTGACTAAGTCCCTATTATCAAAAAATATAGTCTCAATATAAATTATACTAAAACAAACTATATCATTAAGTTGAGACTCATGCTTAATAATGGAAAATGCTATTGTATCAAATGTAGGTTCACTTGATATATTTTAAGGTATATATTATGGATAATGCAATACCTAATCATGTGGTGTAAAGGTCTTACTAAGTGAAACTGAAGGCCTCCACAAGTAATTTAATTAAATTATTTGAGTAAATAATATATTTTACATATTCCTATCCATATTATTAGTAACCACATTATTTATGGGAAGAAATATTTTATTAAGGGAGGAGTTATTACTCCATACTTTCCACCAAAGGACAAACCACAAAGTGCACTTCAACTAGTAGAGTTCATAGCATGATAACAAAGGTGAGTGGATTGAATGTGGAAGGTATTAAATTAGATGCACATGGGATTATCAAGGTGCACATGCCTTGATGTTGCTACATTAAATGAGAGAGATTATTTTTTAATATTGAGTGTCATAACTACAAGGGGGAATACTTTAGAAATTTTCTTTAAATTTTTTGATTGGCTAAATGGCTAAGGGGAGATGGACATGGATTTTTTTTTTTGGGGGGGGGATCTGATAAATATCCATTTTCAATTATTTTTAGATAGTTTTTCATACCTTTGTGTAAAAAATTTCATGTTGGAATAGGATGGGAAAGAAGGGTATGAGAGGATACATTTGAGTAGGAGAAAAGAAAAGAGTAGAGTGTACACTTAACTAGGCATCCTAATTTTGGTGCATATATTTCTATGCATTTCAACTATCAACTTTTTAAACAATCTTTAGAGGTATTATATGTGTCTATTATTATTGTTTTCTCATTTTATTTGGATGTGTGAATGTCGAGCAATATTTTACCTCTCTATTACTAGAAATTAATTGCTATCAATAGGATTTATAACATGTAAAACTATAATTTAAATACTTGAACTACATTGAAGTGGTGAATCTTTAGTGTTTATTTCTCCTTAAGCTTATTTTATGCATAGAGCATAATCATTGACTTACTTTCTGATTTAACATGGGAAAAAGGATTTAAATTTGTGATATAGCCATCTAGATATTTGAATATGATAAAATGGTATATATATATAGGTACGAAGGGAATTATATCTGCTCTAGACCCCTAATTATACCCAATTATATATTTGAATAAAAAACATAAGTAATTTATACCCATTTATGGATAATAATAAGGTAAAGGCTTATTATTTCTCAATTTCTTAAAAAGTAAAATAAATAGCCACAAGTGGTGTCCTTGCTAAGGCACATTACGAAGGAACAAAAGAATAATATTTCAAAACTTAATCACATCATATATGCTATTAAATTAGACATCATGTTATAATGTATCTTTTATGAAGGGTGAGATACGTAATAGGTTCAAACCTAGATAAGAATAGGTTAGAATAAGTTATATTATTACCTTATATAATCATTACTTTAGTGAAAACAACTAGTTACAACTGTAAATTTTCTTTGGTAGTATTAAGGCATCAACTAGATTTATCTCTCTTTCTCTCTGTGTGACTCTGATAACTAACAAGAAACAAATGCTTCAAAGAATTTAAATTTATCTTTGTTTACTACAAACTTCATAAGCTTAAATTAATTTCTAGTGTGAATATTGAAAAGGTACCACTAAATGGTAGGTTTGAAGGAACCTGCATTCCACTTGTAGTGACATTTTCCATGCTTAGTGTTCTCTTAGAAATAAGTGATCATATTATCTATTGAATTATTATTTCATTATTAATTGTTTGAATGGAGTTACGAAGATCTAAAAATCATATGTGTAGTAGTATGGTCAAATTAATTTGTATATCTTCCATTGAATTATTCAATAGATAATAAATTCATTCGACTAGTTTGCATCATTATAATCAATGAAATATAGATTATAATAATGTCCATGAGGTTAAGTAGTCTATGGAACAAGTACTGAAATAATACTTGAGATTATTTTCCATAGTTTTTCCCACTTTGGGTTTTCATGTAAAATCTGCTCTCTCTCTCTCTCTCTCTCTCTCTCTCTCTCTCTCTCTCTCTCTCTCTCTCTCTCTCTCTCTCTCTCTCTCTCTCTCTCTCATTCTCATGTGGTGCATGTTATTATTTCAGTTTTATTACATATATTAAATGTATGGTTAAGTGGATTTCGATTAATTAAAAGTTTTATAATACATATGATATACTAATTCACCCACCTCTCAATATATCCCATGCTTAATAATTGGTATCAAAGAAAGTTTTTTTGGAAAGTGTTTAATAGCTTGAAGGTAGATCGGGGAAAACACAATGGCCAAAACACATTCAAGTTTTTATAAAAATAAGAAACCTTTTTTTTATGGGACAAATTATGAATTTTGGAGCATAAAGATGAGGACTTACTTGATGGCCCTTAGATTTGACATTTGGCAAGTAGTGATGGATGAATACAAAGAACCAAAAACACTCGTCAATACTCCCATAAAAAAGAAGGCAAGTCAAAATAATGCTAAATATTTAAATTCTACTTTATGTAGTTTATTTGAATCATAATTTGTTAAATTTATAGAATTTAAATTTTCTCATGAGACTTGGGTAAAACTTGAGAATAATTACAAAGGTGATGGAAAAATTTAATGGGATAAGCTTTAGACTTTTAGGAGATAGTTTAAGAGTATGAGAATGGAAGAGGAATAAAATATATAAAGTTATATTTTGTAGGTTGATCAAATAGTAAATAAAATTGAAGGCATTGGAAAAAAAAAAAAAAAGTCAATGGTGCTACAAAAGTTTTGATATCTCTACCTTTAACATATGATGCAAATGTATTTGCAATTGAGGAGATGAAGGATCTAGACAAACTAAAGATGGATGAACTACATGGTATTATTAAAACATATGAGATGTGGATTGAACAAGAGAAAAACTCAAAAAGTGAAGTTTCTTTCAAAACATCTAAGAAAGACAAGGCCAAGATTTAAGAATCAAGTGACAGCTCTAGTGATGATGAAGATGAAAATGAATCCCTATTCATCTACAAGCCTAAAAAGGGCATAGGTAAATATCAAGGAAAGTTTCCATTTAAATGTTTTAAATGTGATAAGATTAGACATTTTGTAGGTAAGTTCACCAATAAGAATAATGGTGACAATGAAGAAGGAAAGTCTACATACAAGAAAAACTTTAAGGGAAAATACAAGAAGAGATTTGAGAAGAAGAATTTATATTCTAAAGATCTTAGCTCAACTCAAGAAAGTGGAGTCAGTGAATTAGATGAAGAAGAGAATATATTCATGACCATGCATGAATATTCCACCACAATTAAAATTATAGATGATTAAGAAGAAGAACATGATGAATGTTAGGATGAAGCCAAGGTGAATCTGAAAGGAGAACTCATTTGTGCCTCAGAATAATTAAAATATCTTGAGAAGATGAATCAAATATTGAAGCTCCAAATCATGAAAAATAAAAATGAGTCAAAGGAAATAATTGAATATCTACAAGGATACATTGAAGAAGCCAAAAAGACTAAAGAAGATCTAACAACATAATTGCAAAAAGTAAGTGAAGAATGTGAAAGGTATGTTGTTGAAATTGCCTCTTTAAAAGAAGATATTGAGAAAACAAATAAAGTATCTAATGATAAAGTAGCCAATGATTAAAAATTTAAGAATATCACTAACATGTTGAATAATATATTAGAAATTCAAAGATCAATGTCAAACAAGACATGTATCAGTTTTGAAAAAGAGAAAGGGGAGGCCACTACTTTCATAGAACCTCAAGACAAGGTTAACATAGAAAAAGAAAAGAACTACGTTGAAGCCCTTACAAAAGAGGAAATGAAAAGGGAAGAAGTTAAGAATTTAGAGGCCAACTCAAATAAGGAAGGATGGAAGGAATAAAGCTACAAAAGAAAACTAGGTCAAAGATACACAAACTAGAATAAGTGTTTATTTTCATGGTTATTGTTTTTATTGTAATGGTTATGGTCATAATAAGATAGACTATAGGAAAATAGCTAAAAATTTTAGAAACAAAGAGAAGGGAACTCATGTAGAGTCAAGTAGAAGACACAACTCTTTTAGTCATCTATCATGTTTTAATGAAGAAGCCATATTATGTTACAAGTGTAATAATTTTATACACATAGCTTGACATTGTAGAAGCATGTTCAAATCAATCAAGAAGGATCAAGGTTTCAAGGCTCCATTCATTAAGAAGAATGTTTAGACAAATTCATGGTAGAAGAAACAACCTAAAGAGTCTATGTTAGTATAGATATATTTGCATGTAACAAATGAATATAAGCCATGGTTTATCGATAGTGGATGCTCAAGGCACATTATAGGAGACAAGAGCAAGTTCATAACTCTAAAGAAGATTAATGGTGGCATAGTGAAATTTAAAGACAATACCACTACCAAGATAGCCAGAAAGGAAGGTTATGAGATTAGAAGAAAAGATTCAGATGAGTTAATTGTAGATGCTCAGAAGATAGACAAAAACTTATATATGTTATCATATATCTTCATAAAGGCACTATAAAAAGACACAATCAAGTATTTGTGAGAGAATTTAGGAGTAATTTATTATACTTCCTGTAATTGAGGATCATCATCTATTGAGGGGGACCTAAGTGTTAGCTTTAGGATAGGCCCTTTGCCATTGATGTCAAAGGGAAGAATTACAAAAATAGGTACATGAATAGGTATAGAAATAGGTATAGGAATAGGTACAAGAATAGGTATAAGATGCTACAATAAGGGGGAGTTACTATATGATTTTTAGTATGTGTAGGTTGGTATGTGTAGTATAGTTTTTAGGATGTGGTAGTTTTAATTTAAGGTCACCATCAATGACAAAAGGGGAGATTATTGGAAATATTGTCATTGATGTCAAAGGTATAGCATTATTGGTGATAAAGGCCCCATAACATTTAATGTCTTTAGGTGTTTTTAATGTTCATATCTTGGCTAAAGTGTGTTAATATTAATTATATATTAATGGATATATTCTTCATTTTATAAAGACAAAAGATGGCCCATGAGGAAGTTAAAGAGTCATCACTAAAGACAAAAAAGGGAAAGGATGCATTTTCCAATGAATGGTCACCATGTGACTTTTCATATGGAAGAATTTGAAGGGTCGTGTAAGTTTGGTTCCATTTTCCTTGAGGATTGAAAGGTCTCAAAGGGTGAATGCCAAAGGTAATTTGGAAGGCTATAAAAGGAGGCTTGGGAATCCATTTTCAAGTATGAAAGTGAATGATTTTATCTAGCTGAGAAGAGTAGAGGAAAGTAGAGAAAATAGAAGAGATATAGTAGTGTACTATCATTTATTGAGAAATCAACATTGAGAGATAGTGGTGTTTTTATACATAAGAGGGGTTAGTGATCCTATGGGTGGGTGCTCATAAATCCTTGATATGTTGGTGCTTAGAAAAGGGTTTGGTACTCCTATAAGTTGGTACTTGAAAACATTGAAAACTTGAGTTGGTGTTCATTTATTCTTGAGATTGTTCTTTATGGTTGCTCCCATTTTGTGTTTCCACATAAGATCTAGTGTCTCTATCTCTTTTGTTTGGTGCATGTTATTATTTATGTTATATTGCATATCTTGAATGTATGGTTAAGTGGAGTTTGATTAAATAAAAGTTTTATAAGATATATGATATATTGATTCACCCCCCTGTTAGTATATCCCATGCTTAACACTCATATTTTCCATGTTTGGAAGTTATTTAATTCTTTAAAAGGACATTTGTATAGTATAGTGTAATTTATGTGTTAAAGTGTATGAAATATAAATGATGTGTTATTTTGAAATAACATGGTTTGAGATGTTTTCATTACTTAACGATGTTCTTAAGTACTCAAGGTTGATTGGGATTTTAACATATATA
>JARHVA010011093.1:87500-94018 GCA_037957365.1 Torreya grandis
TACTATTTTCTTTTTTTTTAGTATTTTAAGTAATTGATCATAGAGATTTTTGTTGATGTTTTTTTTTTAAAATTGAGATTTCTATTTTAAGGCCACTTGGTCTCATTTTTTATTGATGACACATTTACATGATCAATTTAATTTTAAATTTTATTTTAGATTATTGTTGGTATTGGTTTTATGTTTTCATAATGTGCATAACTATTAATCTAGTGGCATGGTATGGGGGAGGATAAGTGTTAGGTTGTGGAGCTAAAAGCTTCACAGGGATGCAAACAAAGGAGGTTGTTGAGTTGCAGAGCAACTGATGTCAGCAAGCCAACCAACGTCAGTCATATCCAGTGTATAGAGAAACTGGCATGGTCAGAGATCGGCTGATGTCAGTCATCTCTAGATAGATAGGGACTGACATTAGTCACCTATGTGGTTCCAGAACTGCTTGTTGATGAACAGTTAGTTTAACAAACTAGTTGTTTGCATGTAAAAGACTAATTTTAGTCTTGGAGTTGTGTGTCTAATTATTGTAATTAGAAGTCTAATTATTGTTTACATGGGATCTATATAATAGACTTATGGGGCTGTATTATAATTAAGGACAAGGGAGAGATCCTTCTGATTGTAAGATCTAGGTTTGCAGGTGTGCAAAATTAGGTTAGATCTACATAGTAAGTAAGATCATTTGATTTGCAAGTTGTTGCAAGTTCAAGGGAGATCTACTTGGATTACTTTGAGTACTGGTAGTATTGTTACTGATTGGTGGAGGTGAACAACAACTCTGTGTTTGAGTTGTTTGTTGTGATCGTAATTGAGAGAGAGAACTCTTGAAGGAGAATTACTAAGAGCCCTAGAGGTGTGGGAAGCCTTTGAGGTGTGGGAAGAGTGTGGCATCTTCTTTATTGTATTTTCTTTCTGGATGAGTTGAATACAAGATTGTATTGTCTCTCAAATTATGTGTTGTTTCTAATTTCTAGTTACTTGTTACTTCTAGTTAAATTCCATGTTTAGTTGCTTATACAAAGGTAATCAATTGTGTTCCTAATCCTGACAGTGGAATCAGAGTTGTTTGTTGTTTTAGATTCCTAACAAAGTGGTATCAGAGTGAGGTTGTAGGGAGTAGGTTTGTGTTTGATTATAGGTCACTCTTAGGGGTTTCTAATTGAGTGGGAGTATAGCAATGGTAGAAGAAAGTAAGCTAAGAATGGAAAAGTTTAACGGCAAGAAATATCAATTATGGAGGATGCAGATAGAAGATTATCTATATCAAAAAGATCTGTACTTACCATTGGGTGGGGTTGCAAGCAAGCCCACGGATATGAAAGATGAAGAATGGAAGGTTCTTGATTAGAAGGCTTTGGGATCTATAAGGTTGAGCCTGGCATCGTCTGTGATTTCCAACTTATCATAGGCTAAGACAATGGTAGAGTTAATGGGATCTTTGGCAAATTTATATGAAAAACCCTCAGCTTTGAATAAGGTATTTCTTATGAAGTAGTTATTTAATTTGCAAATGTTAGAAGGTGGATCTGTACACAGTCATCTTAGTGATTTTCATGGTTTGGTAAACTAGTTAGTTTTAGTCAATATTGTTTTTGATGATGAAATTAAGGCTCTCTTAATCTTATTCTCATTACCTAAAAGTTGGGATAGTTTGGTAATGGTAGTTAGCAATACTACATCTGCTTCAAATATTTTGAAAGTTGATGATGTTGTTAGTGTAATCTTGAATGAAGAAATTCATAGGAAAACCACAGGTGAATCATCAGGGAATGCTTTAAGTGTTGAAAGTAGGGGAAGGCAAAGAGATAAGATCGAGCAAGGGAGATCAAGGTCAAAGATAGGCAGGAGATCTAGATCTAGGTATGGCAGAATAATCTGTTGGAATTGTGGAAAGGCAGGGCACATAAAGAAATATTGCAGGTTGGTTGAAGATCAGCATGAAGGAAATGAAGAAGTAGATGTTGTAGATATTGTTGCACAAGATGCTCTTGTATGTTCCTTGGATAAAGTGGAATCTTGGGTTTTAGATTCTGGTGCCTCTTTCCATGCAACCCCAAATAGAGAATTTTTCCATGAATATGTCCAGGGAGACTTTGGAGAGATTTATTTAGGGGATGGTAAGCCTTGTCAAATGGTTGGCAAAGGGAAAGTGCAGCTAAAATTGTAGATAGGCAACACATGGGTGTTGAAGGAGGTCATGCATGTCCCAGTCCTGAAGTGAAACTTGATTTCTATTGGAAAGTTGGGTGATGAGGGATGCACAATAACTCTCACAGTGGACTCTTGGAAAATTACCAAGGGTGCACTTGTTTTAGCAAGAGGTAAGAAAGTAGGTACTCTTTATCTATCTACTTGTATTACTGATTCTCCTTTTGGTTTATCTACTTTAGCTGTAGATTCGAAGATGTGGCTTCATAGGCTTGGTCACATGAATAAGAAGGGGATGCATGTTCTTGATTCAAAGGGTAAGAGTTCAGATCTAGAAAGCATAGATCAAGATTTCTATAAGCAACAAAAGAAAGTAAGGTTTCTTGAAACACATGCTACAAGAAAGGATCAGATCTATTGATCAAAGAGGAAATCTGATGGTTTTGACAAGAACAGGAAAGCCTTGGTTTTCAAGGAGGAGATGACAGATAAAGATCAGCTTAAGGGGCTGAATAATTTTGAGTAGGGTAGTTTGGATAGGTTTTTGATCCAAGGTGAGCTCATGGGTAAAAAGTCATAACTCACAAGAAAACATAGTTACCAATGTCAGTCAGGGGGAACCAACGTCGATCAGGCAGGTACCAACATCGGTCATGTGCAAACTAGAGTTGGTGGTGTTGGGTAGGTGGTGATTGACGTCGGTCAGGGAACTGGCATTGACAACCAAATGGACACCAATGTCAGTTAGGGAACTGGCATTGGCAATTAAGTTGGATTGACATTGGTCGGGTGTAGACTAGGGTCAATCAGAAAATGGATTTTCGGCAGATATCAAGCTGTCAAGGGGTCTTAAACACCCATGAGGAGGATTGAAAGTGTAAGTAAGCCTCAAATTCATTATTCCCTTTCTTTAGACTACTTTTTGCTCACTGGCGATCAAGAACCAAGAAGTTGTAAAAAATAAGAGCAGGTAGAATCCAAGAAATAGTGGGAGCATGGCATCAATGAGGATGTTGATTCCTTGGGAGAGAACCAAATGAGAGATTTGGTAGAGTTTCCAATCAGAAAGAAAGACTGAAAGATGAATAGATTCCTAGGTTAAATAAGAGAGAGAATGGACACGTGAGATGGAAGGTCAGGGTATATGGTCTTGAGCAAGCTGCAGGACAATGGAGGTTTGACAGGTGTATGACAAAGCATGGCTTTAGTCGATGTCAATGTGACCATTGTGTTTCCTTTACCAGGTTGGATAATATTAGCTACATTATCTTGTTATTATATGTTGTGTGTATGCTTGTTGCAGGGTCACACATGCAGGGAGTTGCTGAGCTAAAGGTAAAGTTAGTTCAGAGGTATGTCATGAAGAATTTGGGAGTAGTAAAATTCTTTGGCATGAGTATTCCTAGAGACAGGGAAGATCATAGGTTGATGTTGTCTCAGGATGATTGTGTGAATAAGGTAGTGGCGAGGTTCAAGATGCAGGATGCAGAACCGGTTAACACACCTATGGATGGATAGTTCACAAAACAGTGTCCCAATTCACATGATGAGGTTAAGTACATGTGTACTAGACCTGAGTTTGCCCAAGCAGTGGGTGTTGTCAACGAGTTCATGGCTAATTCAGGAAAGAAGCACTGGAAAGCAGTTTAGTGGATTTTTAGGTATCTAAGAGGGACCCGCAGTAGGTTAACATGTTATGCAAAGTCAAGCACTTCAGAGATGGCAAGGGACTTGAATGACAGGTGTAGCACCACAGGGTGTGTGGTGGTTAGTCTTCAAGATTGATCTTGAAGAGGGATACAAGCCATGAAACAAATTAGATGATGCATAGGTACAGGTATAGGTGCAGCTATTTATCTCCAAGTGGGAGATTGTTAGGTTGTGGAGCTAAAAGCTTCACAGGTATGCAAATGGAGGAGGTTGTTGAGTTGCAGAGCAACTGATGTCGGCAGGCCAACCGACATCGGTCATATCTAGTGTACAAAGCAATCGGCATGGTCAGAGATCAGCTGATGTCAGTCATCTCCAGATAGATAGGGACTGACGTTGGTCATCTATGTGGTTCTATAACTGCTTGTTGATGAATAGTTAGTTTAATGAACCGGTTGTTTGCATGTAAAAGACTAATTTTAGTCTTGGAGCTACGTGTCTAATTTTTGTAATTAGAAGTCTAGTTATTGTTTGCATGGGATCTATATAATAGACTCATGGGGATGTATTATAATTAAGGACAAGGGAGAGATCCTTCTGATTGTAAGATCTAGGTTTGCAGGTGTGCAAAACTAGGTTAGATCTACATGGTAAGTAAGATCATTTGATTTGCAGGTTGTTACAAGTTCAAGGGAGATCTACTTGGAGTACTTTGAGTACTTGTGTACTGGCAATATTGTTACTAACTGGTGGAGGTGAACAAAAACTCTGTGTTTGAATTATTTGTTGTGACCGTAATTGAGAAAGAGAACTCTTGAAGGAGAATTACTGGGAGCCCTAGAGGTGTGGGAAGCCTTTGAGGTGTGGGAAGAGTGTGGCATCTTCTTTATTGTATTTTCTTTTTAGATGAGTTGAGTACAAGATTGTATTGTCTCTCAAATTTTGTGTTGTTTCTAATTTCTAGTTACTTGTTACTTCTGGTTAATTTTTGTGTTTAGTTGCTTATACAAAGGTAATCAATTGTGCTCCTAATCCTGATAGTGGAATCAGAGCTGTTTGTTGCTCTAGATTCCTGACAATAAGTAGCTTAGAATACAAAGAGTGGGTCATGATGGGAACTACTCACACTGGTTCATAATACCATCCTTTTTACCTAGCTAGATGTGGTGTGTGTGTGTGTGTGTGTGGTCTTTTCATGGAGATATGATTATTTTTGGAGGTCTAAGGAGTTTATATGATAGAGCATAGTGATTTCACACTTATTTAAGCAATGGTATTGTTTTATTCTAATGATATTAGATGTTGGGATCTAGTATGTAATTATAAGGTTTAGTAGGGTCCAATTTGGTTTAGCATTGTAATTTTGTGCATGTACTCCTATGTTCAAAATGACACTAGATATTGGGACTCAAATTTTCTAATATTATTATTTATTATTTAATATGGTTTAGTATTATTTAGTTTTTCTTAGTAAGGTATTGTCGTGGATGAATACTTATCTTATCAATGTAATTTTTCCATGATTTATGCTCATAATTTTTTCTCAATATTGTTTACACATTAGATATGTACTTTATCTCTCATAATTATATCAGAGGATTTTGGATTTTAGTGGGTAGATGTTAGATATGTATGATAGCATGACTTATATTATAATGACTTTGTTTAAAAATTTCTCCTACCAGAGGCTATTCATGTTCCTATGGGCACATGTTATTCTTGATCTAGTTGGTATAGGCAGATAAGGTGACTTAGTTGGATTATATGACTTAATATGATAATGTGGTTTGGTGGTGTTTTTAATTATTAGTAGTAAAGTATGTTTCCATGTTTTGAAACTTATTTTTCATTTGGTATGTATGCCAAGGGAGGAAATTAAGTCATTAGTATGGTCATATAATATATTAATAATTTTACATAGGATCCTTTAAATTTTTTGATAGTAGGATTCTATGATATTAGTTGATTTGTGATAGATAATGGTTATCATTATTGGTCAATGTTTCTCTCTGTTGTTCAATATAACTTGGTCATGGAATGGTTATAATATCATCAAGGGAACTTTATCCATGGGATGGCACATAATTTAGTCAATATATAGTCATATTAGAATAATATTATTGTTTTACATGCTACTTACTAGAATTATACATCGATAAAATATTTTAGGATTTAGGTGGTTGAGGCAAATTTGGATGGCAGTATGGTGTAAGATATTATGATAGTTTTACACTATGGGTTATTCCTTAATAAACTTAATATTTACTATTAACATAAAAACCTTCTTACTTTAAATAAAATCAAATTCACAATAATAAGAAAATATGTTGATAGGTCTAAAATTTGAATAAGAGAGAGTGAAGGTGATGATTTAACTGACATAATGACATGAATAATTTATAACTAAATCTAATGGATTTGGAAACATGTCAGTTTTTTTTATGCATTATATGTACACCAATGTATTTATCAGTGTTTATTAAACTCTTTTTGTGTTGGCACACTGAGGATGATGCTTTTATAAGAAGGGGAGTATATAACACCTTGTTTTATAGCTTGTTTTACTTGCAAGTAATTATTCAATCTTACTACAAGTTAATTAATGTTTTTTTGACTCTATTAAATTTTTTAAGGAATGTTTGGTAGCGTACCTAGTTGCATCACTTGTCAAGAAAGAGTTTATCGACCTTGACTAAGTCCCTATTATCAAACATTATAGTCTC
>JARHVA010011094.1:0-92500 GCA_037957365.1 Torreya grandis
CTATTGGTCTATCCAACATAATAGGCATGCTACCCTTATAAATCAATAAATTATTGTCCAAATTTTTACACTAGTTTAAAAATAGGTCAATACATCTAAATTTAAAATTTTATAGGGTTGTTGTCATGGTCAATAATGGTCTTAAATAGTCCTATATGGTCATATGTGTCCTTGTCCCAAGTTTGGTCTTTGGTTCACTTGTTTAGTCCTATGGTCAAATACAAGGTGTTAAAAGGTCAAAACAATAAAATGATTAATATAATTTAAAGTCATTTAAAAAGTTTATATGAATGTTATTTATGTCATACTATCATGTTCTAACCTTTATTTGACTCACAAATGCAAAAAAAATTCAATTTGGGCCACCTTTTGGCCCATAAAGAAGATTTGAACATGACACCTAAAAAATAAAACATTTAAATAAGATTAAAAACACACATAGTGCTATAAATATTTCATGGAATGTTCAAGAATAGTTATGGTCTAACAAAATCTACATTTTAAATCCTAATCTTGGTAAAAGGACACTTTTTAACCACTTATATGGCCTTGAAAGATTGATTTATCAGTTGAAAATGGTTTTTAAGTGTCTCTTTGGATCCCTCAAGCTATTTTCCATCTCTAGACCAAGTTTTGGTTTGAACTAACACTCTATATTAATTTTATCCTCTATCACTACCTTCACAAGCTCACAAAGGGCAAAATTGAAATGAATGGTATGAAACAGGAGAGAGTATTAGGAGCTAAAATTTTGGAAATCATTAGGTGTCCTAATGAGATTTAAATTAATGGAATTGGTTTGTATAATGATGGACTATTATTTATGAATGATCATTAATAGTGACATCAAGTTAGTATGGTCTATTCATCTGAGAGGGTTATGTTCATGCACCTATTTTTATAGATAATAAATCAATGGAGAGGAATGATTTTGAGGGTGATTTATAGAGGTATTAGATATCCTTTAAATGGTGGTTTCATTGGCTAACTCATCTCCATAAGGTGCTCTCACTTGGAGAGAGAATGTCCTGATGTATAAGCTATTTTAGTGGGTTCTACTACAAATCTTTGTTCTATCTTCATGGTAGTGATTCTTAGATTTATATTATGCTTCATTATTCATGGGATATCCATTATTTTAAAGTATTTAATGTTATACTCATATGAAATGTGTTTTGGTCCATCTTTTTTGAGTATGGTGCTCTTTAGGAACATTATCTATGTTTAAATAATGAGATGAAGGTTTGATTGCCAAATTGGTTCAAGTACCAATAATCCATCATGGTGTGAGATTATGAAAGGAAATTACACATGTTAAATCAAGGGAAGTTAAAAATGGCATTTTAACTCACCATCAAATGAAAAATTCATAATTGTTTCCTTCATAGGTATGTTGTATGGATTGCAAAGTTATGGAATATGTTCATTGATCATAAAGAGGCCTGATATATCTCTTCACATATTTATATATCATTCAGTACCTCACTGATATCATCCATTAATTTTATCAAGTTGACTAGATGCTTTAGTTCTAACTCACATACCCCATGCATTTATAGACTGTGCATGTAGTACGTACAGGACTGTATGGTGGGTTGAGGTAATAAGAAGCATGGTCATGAAGACTTGTGGGGCTTTGAGAGTGTTTATAATATCTAAAGTGGTTAGGAAAATAAAAGTTCAAGAGGTTTTAAGAAATTGAATATGTGGACCTAAATAGTCCATAGTGACCTACAGGCCATAAGCCTGTAGGTTGACATTTTGGACCTAACCAATGACATAAACAACACTAGAATGGATTCAGACATGGAGAATCAAATTTCACTAAGGATTAAAATAGTTTTATAAAATTTGAAGAGACTAATAATTTACTTGGTAGGGAAGAGGATAATAGATAGTCAAGGGAATCAAGGAGATAGGTGATAGTCTAACTAAACACCTACAGGTTGTATGGACTAGTTAAGAAGGTTGAAGATGAGAATACACTATCATAAGACTTTATAGATCATTAAAACAATGATAATAGGTGTTTAGATGTGTTTTAAATGATCTTAAGGTCACTTGAGATCCTCAACAAAGTTTAATACTAAGAGAAAGGTTAGTGTTTTCAAGGTAAAACCTCAAACTTCAAACATAGTCAAGTATCTAGTCAATAACCTACATGTGGTTGTATGAGGGTAAACTCAGTCTTCAAGCTTGATCAAGGGTTGGTAGTGGTTTATTAATATAAAATAAACCTATTTAATACTTTAACATAAATTTATGAACTTTTATAAGGTCAGTGATGATAAGACTAGGTTCAATCTAACAAGTATACAGTCAAACCCTAACAAACACTTATAGGCTGTAGGAACTTAGTCTGGGCTAGTGATAAGATCAAGGAAGAGCAAATGTATTAGAAGTTTTTGAAATTAATTAATGTTTTAGAATTTTTCAAAGACATTTAGAATATAAGTGATGTTGAAATATAAATTCTTAAACACCTAGCATAGTCAAGTTACCTAAAAATTCATCTATAGGCTGTATAAGAGCATATGTAAACATTAAACCTATAGGGAAAGCAAAGATGATGAAAATAACTAAGGTATATATCTCAGTCAAGATATAAGATCATATAAGTCATACCGAGACAAAAAAAATAACTTGAGAAGGACTGAGTAGACTAGGTTTCAAAATCTCATACACAAATAGTCAATAACCTACATGTGGCCTATTAGAGGGATAGTTCATTCTCAAGCCTAATGGAGAGGTAGAGATGTTTTAAGGGGGTATTTAAAAATTATTATATATTAATGGATCTATATTAAACTATGTTCATTCCAATTGGATAGGTTAGTGTTATCATGGTGAGATATTAAACCCAATGCACAGTCAGTGACCTTAGAACACCTATAGGTCACATGACAACAAGATAGTCTCAAGGCTTAAGAATGAAATAATAGGGAATTTTGAGGTAAAAATTAGTTTTAAAATAGGATTAATGTAATTTTAAGCCTAAAATAAACATGAGGAAACCTAACTAGGCTGAGTCTAAACCTCATACATAGTTATAAGTTATAGGTATGTTTACTCTTTGAGGACGTTTGCTTGGAGTAAAGGAGACTATAGACTGATAATGGATATTCAAAAGAGAAATTAAGTTTTAAAATGGATTAAAATTTAATATATATCCCATGTAAAAACTTATAACCTATGATATAAATATGAGACATTGATGAGTCATGTTTTAAGGCACACAATTCTTCACTAGCAGACATATTCCAACTAGTCTTAGGAAATTTGAGTTTGAGGGTCCTATAGGTATGATAATGCCTTATAAATTTGTAAATGGGGTCATAAAGACTTTAGAAATAAATTTTTGGTATCATTTAAGTTAGATAAACAATGGAATCACTCATTTTTTTGTCACAGATGTTTCCCACTCCTTGGGAAAGGGCAACCATGAGACCTAAGAGACCTTCTTGGAATCAAAGCATGAAGAAAGCATTAAAAACACCATGAATGGATCATAAGGGTATAAAATAGTCATAAAATAATTATTTATTCATTATTAAGTGGAAAAAACTTCATATGTCACTTCAAGGCTCTTGAAGACTAGCAAAGAGAAGACAAGCTCTTAAACCCAAGTACCCTAATCAGTGTACTAGTTTAATAGGCAGGGGTAATGAAGACTTATAAATCATGTGAAATAATGGATAGGGTTTTTAAAAATGTTTATAATCCTCTAAAATTAGTGGGAATTAGTTTTAAGACCTAGAACTCAAAGTAAAGCTCTCTATAAGCCCAAGAATGTTAAATATGCCATTTGAAGAGGAACTTCATATGCTCATACCATTGTACACACTTTACATGGGATTTTTATCCTTTATTAATGGTTTAATAGGTATAATAATAAGTTTTTACAAGTGTAAGGAGGTCATTTAATTATATTTTTTTTATGAACAATTGTTAAGACCCAAAATAGGTCTTAAACCCTCTTAAAACCCCAGTTGTGACCAGTTTGTAGAGAAAAACCTCAGAAGCACATATGATAACATATTTTTCTCATAAAATATCTTTTATTTTTTTAATGACTCCAAATATGTTTTGATCATGTACTTTTATGCTAACATCACCTATATGGATTGCCCAAAATAGCCTTTTTTTACATGTTTTCAGTGTTTTTCAAGTGTTATAAGAAGGGCAAAGCTTCTAAACCATGGGATAAGTCCATTTGGGAGTTTATACGTATATATAAGTCCAAAATGTTTAAAAAGAGTTTTTTAAAGTGATCAAAGTAGAACCATTTTTCAAGGCAGTCCAAACAGGCTTGTGAAGGGCTCATTTTTGGCCATTTCATGGTTTGGATATAAGAAAAATGTTCTAGAAGCCAAATATTGACATGGAGGTTGGTATTGGCATGGGTAAAGTTAATCACACACTTTACAAAGGTTTAAAATTTTCATGAGGATTTTAAAACCGAAATCCACTTTTTAGGCCTATAAGCCTAATTAGGCCTAATTGGTAAAAGAGAAAGGCAAACAAAAATGGGATTACACTCAAATTATAAAGATTAAATTTGAAATGGATATTTAAGGAAATATAAGGTCATATAATATTAAATTTTTTTAAATATCATTTTTACAACTCACACACAATCAAGAAAATAGGAAAAAAGGCTATAAGGAAACTATGCCTAGTGAAGGCTTAAGGAGCAAAATTAGTTTTTGGGAGTTGTTACAAGAACCAAAATAGTTTGTTTCAGACATAGTAAAATAATTTAAGTCCAATAATATGCTTTAGATGATCTAAATAAGGTGAACTTATGTTATAGGCCACTTAGACGAAACTAAGTGTGGCAAATGGAGAGTTACAAGACACCTATGCATATAACTGATGGAATGGCATGTCCGACAAGTTTCCTAAGGAAATTAATATGTTGAATGAGTGGTTTTATATCAGTTAAAGTTGAATTCATGTTTTTTAGGTCAATTTAGCACTACTTTCATGTAATGAAGCGTAGTTTTCAAGGAGTTAGTCAAGGTGTCAAGTAAATTTGTATCTCTTATGCCACTTGGAAGGTTGGAGCTGATTTAGGAGTAAGCCATATGTAATTAAAGGTTTTTTGTAATATATAATAATAAATTTTATATTTTTAATTCTTATAGACACTTTTAAATCATCTTCTACCACATATTTCTCTCTTTCTTCACCTTTCTTTATATATTAAGCCACTTTTTGTTAAGTTTGTATCCTCCACCTAGGTATGGAAAAGCCTTACCCATTTGTTCTACATTTTATCAATAAAATAATGTTGTTTTACCTCATTATATTCATACATTTAGTGATAAATGTCTAAATGGTTGATCTTATCAAGTGTAGATGTATATCACCTTGTTTGTGTCCAATTATCTTGCCTCATATGGTTGTTTCTCTATTTCAATTTGTAATTAGTGTCATCATGGGTCTCTTGTGGGTTTTGCAGTATAATTATTTTTTCCTCTCAGCCATATAATGATTTACCCTTATACAAAACATTTATGCAATAAGTTCATTCTAGGATGTGTGTATGTTCATGTTGTCTTGTAGGTCTTAGTTTATTGTGCAATGTGTGGTAGTAGTCAACAAAGTTTGGTGCATCATCACTATAGTTAGTTTTATTTCAGTTATTTATCCACATTTTCAAAGCAATAAAGTGATATAGTAGTGAAATTGAGCCTAAGTGATTCATCAAACAGAGCTAGACCTTCAATCTAGAGGTTTACCCCTGTTATAGACAACCCATAGGTCTAGGTGTAATCCCATGTTTAATTAAATTAGAGATGTCTGAACAACGTTATCCTAAGGTGAAAAATTTGGTTATAATAGGATGTTTGATATAGATCCTCAATCCCAATCATAAAGGAGGATCAAGGTTAATGAATTTTAATTCAATTAAAAAACATTGATGATGAAAGGAACATAAACTTTATCAATATCAACTTAAATTGCACACTGAAAGAAAGGAAAAAGGTTAAAGAACTAATCATCAGGTATAAAGATGTAACTTCATGGACCTATGATGACTTAAGTATATTCAATCCTAGAGTCATCACCCACAGGATTCCACTTTAGCTTAATAATAAACCATTTAGGCAAAGGCAAAGGTTGGTTAATCCTATCTTGGAACCAGTAATTCAAAAGGAAGTGGAGAACTTACTAAGTGTTAGGATATTTTTTCCAATCAAATATTTGATTTGGGTGGCTAATCTAGTTTTAGTTAGGAAATAAAGTGGCGACATTAGACTTTGCATCAACTTCAAGAATATGAATAATGCTTCAAAGAATGACAATTATCCTTTGCCCTCCTTAGATGAGGTAATACAAACTATGAGTGGGTCTAAAATGATGTCTTTCTTGGACATATTTTCAGCCTATAATCAAGTACTATTCAAATTAGAGGATATGATGAAAACAACATTTAATACTAAATAGGGAAGATATGCATATAAGTAAATTACATTTGGGATGATCAATGCTAGTGTTACTTTTTAGAGAGTCGTAGATCATGTATTCCAGGGATTGATAGGTAAGTGCATAACTATATAAATGGATGTTCTCACTATTTTCTCTAAAAATAGAGCTGGTCATATCAACCACATTCATTCCATTTTTGAAAGATACAAGAAATTTGGGGTATCACTTAACCCCAAGAAGAGTATATTCAAAATTACTGAAGGCAAGATGTTAGGTCATATAATCACTATATATAGGATCACTATCAACCTAGATAAGATCCAGGGGATTTCCAAATTAATGTTTCCAAATAGAAAAAAGGAGCTTAAATATTTATTTGTAAAGATAAACTTCATAAGGAAATTTATATCAAGATTTATAGAGATTATCAGACCCCTAAACACAATTCCAAAGTAGAGTGGACAGCTGAAGCCAAGAAGTCCTTCTAGGACATAAAAAAGGCTATTTCACAAGGCCCAGTGCTGGTAAGATTAGTTTTCACTAAATAATTTTTATTGTACTCATTCACCTTAGAACACACTATTGTTTCCATACTTATGTATAAAAGGGAATAAAGTGAGCATCTTATTGCATTTATGATCACTAACTTGAAAGATGCAAAGCTCAAGTAATATTTGATTGACAAATAAATATTTGATCTTGTCAAGGTGGTGAAGAAGTTTAGGCACTACATTCTCAAAAATAAGACTAATACCATAGTAATAGATCTTAATATTAATATTATGTTGGGACAGAATGAATTAGGGGATCATAGAGGTAAATGGATGTCAAAATTATAGGAATTTGATATTGAGATTAAACCTGCCAAGATTATTAGAGGACAAGGCATTATTCAATTGATGACTAAACTAGACCCACATGTCACCATAGAAGAGGTCTACCCAAAAAAAATCTCCCAATAAGATTGGTACTCAGATACTATTTAGTTCTTACTCATTGGAACATGCCCCGAAGAACTCAAGAGAGAGAAAAAGAGAGATTTAAGGCTCAAGGTTTCTCATTATATGATGAGGAAACACATCCTATACAAGGAAGAATTATGAAGGCATCTATTTAAGATTGGTGTCATGTGGAGAATCAAAAAATATATTAGATACTCTGCATTAAAATATTAACAATGACCATCTATTTGGAAATACTATAGCCCATAAAATACTTAGAATGGGTTATTACTATCTGATGGTATTTAAGGATGCTCATGTCCACGTGAGGATGTGCCATGAATTCCATTTTTGGAAAAAAGAGAGATATATATAGCAATGTATCTACAACCTATGATTGAAGTTAGGTCATTCACCCAATGGGGTTTAGACTTCATTGATGTTATAAACCAAAAACATAGGTTTTTACTCATTGTTATAGATTATTGCACTAGATGGACTAAGGCAACAACCACCAAGAACTCAAGATCCCAAGACATGATAAGTTTTCTATAAGAACATATCAAAACTAGGTTAAACACCTCTATCTCTTTGGTTTGTGTCAATGGGAAAACATATCAATCAATTGAGTTCACTGAATGGGCCCATGATAATTAGATCATAATTTGATCATCATCCAATCACTACTCGTAAGGGAATATATTTCTTGATTCAACCAATAAGAACCTCATAAATTCTATAAAAAATTTAGCTATAAATAAACCTAAGGAGTGGCATATTTTGGTAAAATAGGCACTTTAGGTAAACCAAACTAGGTACAAATAGGCCCTTAAAGCCTCACCATATCTACTAGTTTATGGGAAATATCCCATGTTCCCAATCATGCTGAAATTGCCAACATATCAGTTTATGGAGAAATACATGGAGTCCAATGATAAAAAAAGTCTAGATTGCTAGATATCATTGAAATGGAAGACTCTAGGGATAAAACATTATAAAACTTTAGAAAACATTAGGATGTGGTCAAGATATGGTTAGACAAGAGAGAAAAATTCAAAGCATTCAGGATCTCTGACTTAGAGTTGATATGGGATAAAACCCATGAGAAAAAAGGAATGCATAAAAAGTGTAACCCACTATGTACATGACCATATCAGATTTCTTAGATCTTGGGTAATAATGCATTCCATTTAAAATATATTCAAGGTAATGATTTGACATATCTAGTTAATGGATAATTTTTCAAGCATTAATTCATGGATGTCCTATCTAGAGAGGTCTTTGAGTAACAACATTTGTCCTGATAGAGGTAGGACTAGGTTAGATTTCATCCATTAGTTAGTTTCCTAATTTTAATTATTTAGTTTTATTAGAATAGTTCATATTTTCTATATTATCCCTTTTTGTTTTAGTAGTTTTCCTAATTTGTAGAATAGTTTTATTTTGATTGCATGGTAGTCTGAGATTGGTCAATATTATTATAATAAAATGATAGTTTGAGGTGTTTTGAATCCAAATCAGATCAATGGATGTTGCATATTATAGTTCATGTTGACCATTTTTTTCCCAACAGGATAAAAATTAGTCCCCTTCTTCCCTTGATATTCTAGGCCAATTCATTTTTTATTTTGCATGAATCTAGTAATTTCTACGGACTCTGTAGAGCTTTGTTTTCTACAAACTCTGGAGGTTTTCTTTCAGTAGTTGAAGAAACAGGCAAAAAGGGCAAGTTTTTACAAAGCTCCTTTAGATTTTCATCTGAAGAAATTCACAAGGAAGGTCGGCATCTTCAAACCATTGAACCATCGCTTCATTTCAAGCTTTGGTTCAATCAACAATTCTTCAGCTTTGGTTCAATCAGCTAAGTTCAACACTTAGTTCATCAAAAAAGTTCAAAGCAAATGGTTCAATCAGCTTGGTGTGTAGTCTTGAACCATTGAACCATTGAACCAATTTATGGTTCAATGGGTTGGTTCAAGGGTGTGCCCTACAACCAGAGGGAAGTGATGGGTCCAGAAGCCCTTGCAGAGGGCAGAAAGAGTTTCAAAGAGCCCGAGGGAAAGGAAAAGTCAAAGCAGTCAATTCCCATAGACTTTTTGTCTATAGGAAAAGGGCCTGAAGCAGAAAAGCTGAAGGAGAGTCCAAGGATGATGGGTGTGTGAACGTCAAATTTAAGCTAGTAAAAAATCTATTGTTTTTTAAATGTCTGAGCACCAACCATGGAATGAGCCCAAAGTATGTAGTGACCTGATAGAAGATTGCCCCTAAGGGGTGAAGGATCAGAAAAAGACAAAGAGCCTAGAGAAAAAAGAGCAGACAGATGGTGTGGCTCATAAATTCAATCCTGACAGTAGAATGGCCATGACACAGAAGCAGATGAAGTGATCCAAGTGATGCAGGAAGGTGTCGATTCAAGAACTTATTTTAGTGGATAACACAGTGCATACCATGTGATCATCAAAGAGGAACAAATAGTGGTTGACGTGACTGGTTTCCTTCAAAATGCATTGGAGAGCAGTCAAACAGTGTAGCTCATAAATTCAAATCCTTACAGCAGAATGGCCATGATGCAGAAGCAGATGAAGTGATCCAAGTGATGCAGGAAGGTGTCGATTCAAGAAGTTATTTTAATGGTTGACACAGTGCCTACCATGTGGTCATCAAAGAGGCACAAACTATGGTTGACGTGACAGGTTTTATTTAAAATGCATTAGAGAGCAGTCAAATGGCAACTCATGAATTCAAATCCTGACAAGAGCTAACACAGTGTTAGATTCAGATGGTTTCCTCATCCCAATGCTCTAAAGGTGCATGGATCATTTGTAAAAAGGGTGCCAAAAGGCCCCCTTTCTTACTCTATATATTGGAGACTTGTCTTTGGAAAAAGGATCTTCCACATTTGTAAGGCGTAGCCCTAGCAATTTTTTCACCTAAATCAATAAATGCATTTTTTACCTCTATTCTAGTTAGATATCTCTGTGTATGTCTGAGTGTTAGTTTGTGTTTAGTCATTGCTCCTTAATGCTTCCACAGGTTCAACACCAACATACCTAGTGTCTATTAGATGCCATTTCTATAGCTGACAAGGAGAGCTGTATTTGGAAGTGCAAAAATAGAAGAAATTACTATACAGTGTGCATTTCACAACACCTTTGGTAAATCTCTATTTTCTATATTTTCCATTAAAGCCTCCCTGCCAAGTTTCTTGCAGCCTAGTCCTTCTACCAGTTTGAAGTGTATATATGTGTTTGTCTAATTTTAAGTGTGAGTGTGAGAAGGTTGAGTTTATTTTGGTGCATCACCTCCTTTAGATTAGATTTGTTTTCGTGTAATCTTCTCTCTCTTTTCATTCCCCCCCATTATATATCTATATATATATGTGTGTGTTAGCACTTGCTGGAATGAATATAGATGCATCAAAGGAAGCTAACCCTTACCTAGAGACTCTCCCCTCTAGCTTTTCACTAGTCCCACAAGTGAGAGGGGAGTTTTCATTATTGTGTGTGGAAGGCAGGAGCTCGGCCTCCTTGCCCTAGGGTGCAATGCTTCTGCGTCAACACTTTCTGGCACGCCCGGTGGGACCAACTAGGAAAAGTTGTGTCCATAGAGTTGAAGAATTTTGGTGGGTTCTTCGACCAATCAGCCTTTGGAGGCTTTTGCATCACACACCAATGGTGACTTTGAGTTAAATCAACTGGTTAAGAAATTTTGGTACCATACCATCAAGAAGCAATATTCTAGTATGTATACCCCCATCGTTTAGAGCCATGGACCCTATTTTCCTTGGCCAGCATGGCTATGATCCTTACCAACCTTATGTTGATCCTTATCAGGTTCAATATGGCCAATCTCAACCCTGCCATAAGCTATATCGGCCTTATGCCTAGTCTTCTTAGTATGTCACTTTTCTTACTCATCCTAGTCTCTTTACAAATCAACCCATTTCTGCCTTCAAATGAGCACTGCCAGGATACGAAAAGTATGTAATAGATCTTAACACCAGAAGGGCATCTGGCCAAGAAATTCTTGATCATATCATCCATCAAGTGAGGAATGCATTGGATTAGGTTAAGAAGGAATGGGCTCCTATTGAAAGAGCCAATTGGCATAGGCTTACAAATGAGATGCTAGATGTGAGTGGTTTGATTGCATCTTTGGAGAAGAAGCTGAGTATTTATGAGTGGTAGCCTTACCAAGTCTATCAACTTGCATACTCGCTGCCCCAAGTATCATATTAATCATGCATAGCCCCTGCTTAAAAGCCAAGTCAAGCCTATCAAAGTCCTTTCCCCAATTATGTTAAGGACAGTTTTGAAATGGCAAATCTTGTGTTTAAGGTTAATCTTGATAGACAGATCAAATTGGCAAACCCTAAGATGCAACAGTCCATTTTGGTAGGAAGGGAAGTGGAAACTAAATCTTCACTACCCTCTAACATTATGGCCTCACCACCCCTAAAGGAGATGCTCAGTCTGAATATCTTGAGCTGGAATAAAGTAGTTGAGTCATGGAATAGCAAGGGGGTGAAAGACATTGTCCAAGAGTGTGAGGTACAAGATGAGGTTAGTCCTTTTCAAGTTCCCCCCACCCTTCCTCAAGAAGCTCCTTGCATTTCATGGCAATCTTCATGCACTCCCCATCTCTATGGTGTTTCCCATGAGCTCCAAGAAGTACAAAATGAGGATGATCTAGCCAAGTGGATTGAGGAATTAGAAAAGAAGATGAGACTACTTGGAGAAAGAGAGATGGAGTTTTCAAAATTTGTAAAGGAGCCGACACTGAAAGACACCCCTTCCAACAATCTAAAGTGGAGGGATGAAAACCAATAAATTTTGGCCCAAGGTCTGCCCTCTCCTATTCTAGAGAAAACTCCCTCTTGTGTGCCAAATCCTTTCTATCAGATGGCACTTACTCTTTCTGACTCATCTGATGCATCAATCGATCCTACCCTCAATCCCGTGTGCCTAGCTTTTTAGCACACCTCTTTTCAGATAGCTCTTCTTGTACATGAGTAGACCCTCCCAAATCTTCCCCAACCTCCTCAAGTCTTTCAACATGATCTCCAAATTTTGAGCTGGAAGAAGGAACATCATGAACTAGCTCAGGACCTTGAAGAGGATAAAGTTACTACCTATTCACAGGAGCAAGATTCTAATCCCGAGATCATGAGTTGGAAGTAAATAGTGGAATATTGGGACAAAAAGGAAGAGGAAGAGAAAGGTTCTGCTTAAAACCTTGAAGAAGACAGGGCTGCTTCTGCTGCTGATGATGATTGTGACTTCCAGGAAAGGCTTTTCTAGGAAGCTATGGATAGGTAGATTGTAGAATTGGAGTCCAGAGTAGGTTTCCTTAGTGAACGTGTGATGGACATTTTAGACCAAATAGCAGATTTCATGTTTGAATGCACTCCATCCATACACCTCCAAGAAAGCTATCAAGCCTTGCTTGATATGGATTATGCTCAGTTTATGACTGACCAGGGAGACTTCAGGAGTACGGATGAGGAGGAGATCACCTTAAGTGACATGGAGGAGCATGGGTAATCTCTTTTTCATGTTTTGAGTGATTCTTTTAAAGACATTAAGGTAGGCTGCACTATTTTTCAAGGAGGCTATGAGCTGGTTAAGAGTGGAGAAGGTAGCATTGGGGTTCAAACATGTTTACAAGGGGGTTGCAAGCTTTCAGATTTATCCCTCCAAGAGGTTGGTGAATCTGAAGATACTTTCTTCAAAATCATCAAGGAGGATGGTCATACCATGGAACTCGAGCATGAGGTAGAAGAGAGCAAGCCAGTCAAGGGTGCATATAGGGGGGCTTATGGTGATGAGCCAACAGCAATTGAATTCTTGATGAGATACACCATCCTAAAGAACCAATAGGAGGCAAGCTTCCAACAACAAATAGAGTACGTATACATTGGAAGCATGTTTGAATCTCCACTCGAATACAAGCCAAGCAAGGTGCCAGGCAAGAGGATCAAGTCACCAAATCTCCTTTTCTTTTATCCACTTGTCTGCCACCATAAGTCTTCTTACCAAGAAGGGACTTAAGAAGCTTTCCCTTTGACCCAGGAGGGAGGCAAATTTTCTTGGTTAGCTATATATAGTAGTTTGTTTTCAATTTCTTCTCCTTTTTCCCCTTATTTTTATCCTACTTTTGCTAAGTGCTTTTGCACATGTTAGTAGTTTTCTTAGCTTTGTGTGTGTTTTTTCTTTTCCCTTTGAGGTGAATCTGTGTGATTGGTTCTAGATTTATCAGAGCTAATGCTGATTTTTAAGTTACAATCTGACCCTATGCCTAATGGATTTTTAAGGCAACTAGCTTCTAAACATAGTAGGCATGCTTCCCCTAGGAGTCACCAATTTGTTGACCATTTTTTGCCCAACAGGCCAAAAATTGGTCCCCTTCTTCCCCTGCTATTCTAGGCCAATTCATTTTTTATTTTGCATGAATTTGGTGACTTTTATGGACTTTGTTGAGCTTGGTTTTTTGTAGACTCTGCAAGTTTTCTTTTGGTAGTTAAAGAAACAGGAGAAAAGGGCAAGTTTTTACAAAGCTCCTTCAGATTTTTGTCTGAAGAAATTCACAAGGAAGGTCGGCATCTTTGAACTATTGAACCATCGCTTCATTTCAAGATTTGGTTCAATTGACAGTTCTTTGGCTTTGGTTTAATTAGCTTAGTTCAGTGCTTAGTTCATCAAAAAAATTTAAAGCAAATGGTTTTATCAGCTCGATGCATAGTCTTGAACCATTGAATCATTGAACCAATTTTTGGTTCAATGGGTTGGTTCAATGGCTTGGTTGAAGGGTGTGCCCTATAGCCAGAGGGCAATGATGGGTCTAAAAGCCCTTGCAGAGGGCAGAAAGAGTTTCAAAGAGCCCGAGGGAAAGGAAAAGTCAAAGTGGCCAATTCCCATAGACTTTTTGTCTATGGGAAAAGGGCCCAAAGTAGAAAAGACAAAAGAGAGTCCAAGGACGATGGGTGTGCAAATGTCAAATTTAAGCCATTAAAAAGGCTTCTATTTTTTATATGCTCAAGCACCAACCATGAAATGAGCCCAAAGTATGCAGTGACCCACTAGAAAATTGCCCCTAAGGGCTAAAGGATCAGAAAAAGACAAAGAGCCCAGAGAACAAAGAGCAAGCAGACAGTGTGGCTCATAAATTCAATTCTGATAGTAGAATGGCCATGACATAGAAGCAAATGAAGTGATCCAAGTGATGCAAGAAGGTGTTGATTCAAGAAGTTATTTCAATGGTTGACACAATGCATACCATGTGATCATCAAAGAGGCACACACAATGGTCGATGCAACTAGTTTCCTTCAAAATGCATTGGAGAGCAGTCAAATAGTGCAACTCATAAATTCAAATCCTGATAGTAAAATGGCCATGATGTAGAAGTAGATGAAGCGATCCAAGTGATGCAGGAAGGTATCAATTCAAGAAGTTATTTTAGTGGTTGACACAGTGCCTACCATGCGGTCATCAAAGAGGCACAAACAGTGGTTGACATGACTAGTTTTCTTCAAAATGCATTGGAGAGTAGTCAAATGGTGGCTTATGAATTCAAATCCTAATATGAGCCAGCACAACATTAGATTCAGATAATTTCCTCATCCCAATGCTCAGAAGGTGCATGGGTCACTTGTAAAAAGGGTGCCAAAAGGCCCCTTTTCTTCCTCTACATATTGGAGACATGTCTTTGTAAAAAGGATCTTCCACATTTGTAAGGCATAGCCCTGGCAAATTTTTCACCTAAATCAATAAACACATTTTTTACCTCTATCTGGTTAGATATCTCTGTGTATGTCTGAGTGTTAGTTTGTGTTTAGTCATTGCTTCTTGATGCTTCCACAGGTTCAACACCAACATACCTAGTGTATATAAGGTGCCATTTTTGTAGTTGATAAGGAGAGCTATATTTGGAAGTGTAGAAATAGAAGAAATTAATATACAGTGTGCATTTCACAGTACCTTTGGTGAATCTCTATTTTCTATATTTTCCATTAAAGCCTCCCTGCCAAGTTTCTTGTATCCTAGTCCTTCTACAATTTTGAAGTGTATGTATATGTTTGTCTGATTTTAAGTGTGAGTGTGAGAAGGTGAGTTTATTTGGTACATCACCTCCTTTAGAGTAGATTTGTTTTCCTACAATCTTTCTCCCTTTTCATTCCCCTTATTATATATATATATATATATATATATATATATATATATATATATATATATATATATATATATATATATATATATATATGTTAGCACTTACTAGAACAAATTAGATGCATCAAAGGGAGCTAGCCCTTACCTAGAGATTCTCCCCTCTAGCTTCATCGGTCCCACATGTGAGAGGGGAGTTTCCATTGTTGCATGTGGAAGGCAGGAGCTCGACCTCATGCCAAGGGTGTAATCTTCTACATCAACATTTTTTGGCACGCCCGATGGGACCAACTAGGACAAGTTATGTCCACAGAGTTGAAGAATTTTGGTGTGTTCTTTGACCAATCAGCCTTTGGAGGATTTTAAATCAAACACCAATGGTGACTCTGAGTTAAATCAACTGGTTAAGCAGTTTTGGTACCATACCATCAAGAAACATATTTTGGTATGTATACCCCCATCGTTTAGAGCCATGGACCCTATTTTCCTTAGCCAACATGGCTATGATCCTTACCAGCCTTATGTTGATCCTTATTAGGTTTAATATGACCAGTCTCAACCTTGCCATAAGCTATATCAACCTTATGCCCAGTCTTCTCAATATGTCACTTTTCCTACTCAACCTAGTCTCTTTGCCAATCAACCTGTTTCTGCCTTCAAACGAGCACTGCTAGGATACAAAAAAGTATGTAATAGATCTTGACACCAGAAGGGGATGTGGCCAATAAATTCCTAATCATATCATCCATCAGTAAGGAATGCACTAGATCAGGTTAAGAAGGAATGGGGTCCTATTGAAAGAGCCAATTGGCACAGGTTTACAAATGAGATGTTAGATGTGAGTGGTTTGATTACATCTCTGGAGGAGAAGTTGAGTATTTATGAGATGTAGCCTTACCAAGTCTATCAACCTCCATACTCACTGCCCCAAGTATCATATTAATCATGCACATCCCCTGCTTATAAGCCAAGTCAAGCTTGTTAAAGTCCTTTCCCCAATTATGTTAAGGAGAGTTTCGAAATGACAAATCTTGTGTTTAAGGCTAATCTTGATAGACAAATCAAATTGGAAAACCTTCAGATGCAACATTCCATTTTGGCAGTAAGGGAAGTGGAATCTAAATCTTCACTACCCTGTCACATTATGGCCCCACCACCCTTAAAGGAGATGCCCAGTTTGAATATCTTGAGTTGGACTAAAGTGGTTGAGTCATAGAACAACAAGGGGGTGAAATACATTATCTAAGAGTGTGAGGTACAAGATGAGGTTAGTCCTTTTCAAGTTCCCCCCACCCTTCCTCAGGAAGCTCCTTACATTTCATGGCAATCTTCATGCACTCCCCATCTCTATGGTGTTTCACACGAGCTCCAAGAAGTACAAAATGAGGATGATCTGGCTAAGTGGATTGAGGAATTATAAAATAAGATGAGACTACTTGGAGAAAGAGAGATGGAGTTTTTAGACTTTGTAAAGGAGCCGATGCCAAAAGACACCGCTTCCACCAATCTAAAGTGGAGGCATGAAAACAAAGAAATTTTGCCCCAAGGTCTACCCTCTCCTATTCTAGAGAAAAATCCCTCTTGTGTGCTAAATCCTTTCTATCAGATGGCACTTGCTCATTCTGACTCATCCAATGCATCAATCGATCCTACCCTCAATCTCATGTGCCTAGCTTTTTAGCATACCTCTTTTCAAATAGCTCTTCTTGTACATGAGCAGACCCTCCCAAATCTTCCCCAACCTCCTCAAGTCTTTCAACCTGATCTCCAAATTCTGATATGGAAGAAGGAACATCATGAACCAGCTTAGGACCTTGAAGAGGATAAAGTTGCTGCCTATTCACAGGAGCAAGATTCCAATCCCAAGATCATGAGTTGGAAGCAAACAGTGGAATCTTGGGGCAGAAAGGAAGAGGAAGAGAATGGTTCTACTTAAAATCTTGAAGAGGATGGGGCTACTCCTACTCCTAATGATGATTGTTACTTCCAGAAAAGGCTTTTCTAGGAAGATATGGATAGGTGGATTACAAAATTGGAGTCTAGAGCAGGTTTCCTTAGTGAACGTGTGATAGATGTTTTAGACCAAATAACAGATTCCATGTCTAAATGCACTCCATCCATACACCTCCAAGAAAGCTATCAGGCCTTGCCTGATATGGATTATGCTCAGTTTATGACTGACCTGGGAGACTTCAGGAGTACAGATGAGGAGGAGATCACCTTAAGTGACATGGAGGAGGATGGGCAATCTCTTGTTCATGTTTTGAATGATTCTTTTGAATTCATTGAGGCAGGCTGCACTATTCTTCAAGGAGGCTATGAGCTGGTTAAGAGTGGAGAAAGCAACATTGGGGTTTAAACATGTTTGTAAGGGGGCTGCAGGTGTTCAAATTTATCCCTCCAAGAGGTTGGTGAATCTGAAGATACTTTCTTCAAAATCATCAAGGAGGATGGTCATACCATAGAACCTGAGCATGAGGTAAAAGAGAGCAAGCTAGTCAAGGGTGTGTATCAAGGGGCTTATGGTGATGAGCCAACATCATTTGAATTCTTGATGAGATACACCATCCTAAAGAACCAATAGGAGGCAAGCTTCTAAAAACAAATATAGTACGTATACATTGGAATCATGTTTGAATCTCCACTTGGATACAAGCCAAACAAGGTGACAGGCAAGAGGAGCAGGTCACCAAATCTCCTTTTCTTTCAGCCACTTGTCTACCACCATAAGTCTTCTTTCCAGGAAGGGGACTTAAGAAGCTTTGCCTTTGACCCAGGAGGGAGGCAAATTTTCCTGGTTAGTTGTATATAGTAGTTTATTTTCAGTTTCTTCTCCTTTTTTCCCTTGTTTTTCTCCTACTTTCCCTAAGTGCTTTTGCACATGTTAGTAGTTTTCTTAGCTTTGTGTGTGTTTTTTCTTTTCCCCCTTGAGGTGAATCTGTGTGATTGGTTCTAGATATATTAGAGCTATTGCTGATTTTTAAGTTACAATCTGACCCCGTACCCAATGGATTTTTAAGGCAACTGGATTTTAATCATAACAAGCATGCTTCCCCTGGGAGTCACCAATTTGTTGACCATTTTTTGCCCAATAGGCCAAAACTTGGTCCCCTTCTTCCCCTGCTATTCTAGGCCAATTCATTTTTTATTTTGCATGAATCTGGTGATTTCTATAGACTCTATAGAGGTTGGTTTTCTACAGACTCTACAAATTTTATTTTGGCAGTTGAGGAAACAGGTGAAAAGGGCAAGTTTTTACAAAGCTCCTTCGGATTTTCATCTATAGAAATTCACAAGGAAGGTTGGCATATTTGAACCATTGAACCATCGCTTCATTTTAAGCTTTGTTTTAATCAACAGTTCTTAGGCTTTGGTTTAATTAGTTAAGTTCAATGCTTAGTTCATCGAAAAAGTTCAAAGCAAATGGTTCATTCAGCTCGGTGCACAGTCTTGAACCATTGAACCATTGAACTAATTTTTGGTTCAATGGGTTAGTTAAATGGTTTGGTTCAAGGGTGTACCCTATAGCTAGAGGTTAGCAATGGGTCTAAAAGCCCTTGTGGAGGGCAAAAAGAGTTTCAAAGAGCCTGAGGGAAAGGAAAAGTCAAAGTAGCCAATTCCCATGGACTTTTTGTTTGCAGGAAAAGGGCCCAATGTAGAAAAGCCGAAGGAGAGTCCAAGGATGACAAGTGTGTGAATGTCAAATTTAAGCCAGTAAAAAAGCTATTGTTTTTTAAATGCCTGAGCGCCAACCATGGAATGAGCCCAAAGTATATAGTGACCTACTAGAATATCACCCCTAAGGGCTAAAGGATTAGAAAAAGACAAAGAGCCCAAAGAACAAAGAGTAGGCAGACAATGTGGCTCATAAATTCAATCCTAATAGCAGAATGGCCATGATGTAGAAGCAAATGAAGTGATCCAAGTGATGCAGGAAGGTGTTGATTCAAGAAGTTATTTCAGTGGTTGACACAGTGCATACCATGTGATCATCAAAGAGGCACAAACAGTGGTCGATGTGACTGGTTTCCTTTAAAATGCATTAGAGAGTAGTCAAATGGTGTAGCTCATAAATTCAAATCCTAATAGCAAAATGGCCATGATGTAGAAGAAGATGAAGCAATCTAATTGATGCAAGAAGGTGTCAATTCAAGAAGTTATTTCAGTGGTTGACACAGTGCCTACCATGCGGTCATCAAAGAGGCACAAATAGTGGTCGACGCAACTGGTTTTCTTCAAAATGCATTGGAGAGCAGTCAAACAGTGGCTGATGAATTCAAATCCTAATAGGAGCTAGCACAACATTAGATTTAGATGGTTTCCTCATCCCAATGCTCAGAAGGTGCATGGGTCACTTGTAAAAAGGGTGCCAAAAGGCCCCTTTTCTTCATCTATATATTGGAGACTTGTCTTTGGAAAAAGGATCTTCTACATTTGTAAGGTGTAGCCTTGGCAAATTTTCCACTTGATTCAATAAATGCATTTTTTACCTCTATCCTAGTTAGATATCTATGTGTATGTCTGAGTGTTAGTTTGTGTTTAGTCATTGCTTCTTGATGCTTCCACAGGTTCAACACCAACATACCTGGTGTCTATAAGGTGCCATTTCTGTAGCTGACAAGGAGAGCTATATTTGGAAGTACAGAAATAGAAGAAATTACTATACAGTGTGCATTTCACAACACCTTTGGTGAATCTCTATTTTATGTATTTTCCATTAAAGCCTCCCTTCGAAGTTTCTTGCAGCCTGGTCCTTCTGCTAGTTTGAAGTGTATGTATGTGTTTGTCTGATTTTAAGTGTGAGTGTGAGAAGGTCAGTTTATTTTGGTGCATCACCTCCTTTAGAGTAGATTTGTTTTCCTGTAATCTTTCTCCCTTTTCATTCCCCCCCCCATTATATATATATACACACACACACACACACATACATACATACATATATATATATACATATACATACATACATACATATATATATATATATATATACATACATACATATATATATATACATACATACATATATATATATATATACACACACACACACACACACACACACACATATATATACATATATATATATACATATATATACATATATATATATATATACATATATATATATATATACATATATATATATATATACATACATACATACATATATATATATATATATATATATATATATATATATATATATATATATATATATATATATATATATATGTTACCACTTACTGGAACAAATTAGATGCATCAAAGGGAGCTAGCCCTTACCTAGAGACTCTCCCCTCTAGCTTCGTCGGTCCCATAGGTGAGAGGGGAGTTTCCATTGTTGTGTGTGGAAGGCAGGAGCTCAGCCTCCTACCAAGGGTGCAATCTTCTACGTCAACAGTTTAAAATTCTTAATCCAGTTAAGAAATGAGAGACTTAGTCATGAACATGTCATAAATTTAATGATTTCATTAGGTATCTAAAAGTTTCTCCCATAGTCCTATGCAAATTTATAAATATATCCTTACCCACTTGGGTCAAATTCACACAAAACATTAATACTTATTTAAGGTAATAACCATTAACATGGGCAAGAATTGACAGGGACATTTTGATCAAACCCAAACTTTACTAAGAACAGATCATGATGGTAACCTTCTTCCCTCTTTCATTTAGAAAGCAAAAAAAAAGTGTAAAAATAAAAGGCATAGTCCAAAAGTTCAAAAAAAGAAAAATAAAAAAGGATTCAAATCCTATATGATGAAATAAGATCAATGTATCATGCATCATGGAAAATATGTATAAAGGAGGAATAGGTGACCAAATGTATATGTGTCAAGAATATGGACACCTAACTAAAAGTAGAGGAATTAATGATCTCCCTAATATTTATATACCTAACACCCAATCAAAATGAAACCTACAATTCACCCCCATGTCTTTGCCAAAACCATGAGACAAGAGATAAAGAACACCACTTTCCACACAAAGATCTAGGGTCTAATTGAAGTTAGTATGTTGCATGGGATTATTAAGAGTCTCTTTTCATTTTTTATTTAATCATTTATTTTTGTATTATTTTATGACTGATATTAGGATTGAAAAATTGTGGATTCTAGGTTCTTAAGAACTCAGGAGTATTCATCCTTGTGAGTCATCATTTGTTGTATTCAACACACCCCACCCTATATTTTTTCTTTTAAAAGTGGGGAGATCCTTTGTTTCTTAGGAAATATGAATATTTTATCTTAGTATCTATGTGTTTCTGAGATTTATGTGGTTGTTATTATTTGTATAAACTCGATGTTTTGAACATTGAATCCTATTGGGGTAAATTATTTCCATTTCAAAGAACTTGTTCAAAGTAATCTATTAATGGAAAGATGGAAATGATTGATTTGAATGATAGGTATTTATATTAGCATTATTTTTAAAGGTTTTGAAGTCGGTAACTATTACTTCAGATACTTTTCATCAGAAGGTTTTATTTAGAAGATTTGTTTCGAAAGCTTTGTTTTAGAAACTTTATCTTTGAAATCTTTAGTTTAGAAAATTCTCACATAAACTTTTTCTAAAAAAATATTCCCTTTGGAAGATTTATATTTAGAAACTTTCTATCAGAATATTCCTCTTCAAAAACTTTCTATCATAAGCTTTCTCTTTAGAAGCTTTACTTTGGGGACTTTGTCTTTGAAATATTTACTTTAGAAAGTTTCTAGTAGGTAACATTGTTTTATGAAGTTTCTCTTGGATACATTCCTTCACAAAGATTCACATTAGATGCTTTCTCTTTGGAAGCTTTGTTTTGAAGACTTTTATTTGATGAATTTCACTTTGAAGACTTCACTTTAGAAAATTTATATCAGAAGGATTCTCATTAGAAGCTTTATTTCAGGAACTTTCATTCAAAATGTTTTCTTTGGGAACTTTATATATGACTAATTCTACCTGAACAATAATATTTCCAAATAATATCAAGTATTTAGTAACTATTGTTTCAAAAACTTTGGGATAAAATATTTTAGAATGATTTTTTTAAGAACATTTTACTTTTTGAGGTCTTTTGGTCTTCAAGACAAAGTTTGGCTTCCCTTGACTGGACCACATAATGACAAATGGAAAAAGAGGAAAGGTAACACTATGGCACCCTAAATAAAAAGGCATCCCATATGGCATGTACACTAGGATAGGGTGGTAGAGTTTGAATTGAATGAAGGCGAAGAGCTCATCAACATTAATAATTAATGGTGCATGAACTAGAAATTAATGTATAAAGATATCAACATTGATCCCCTAGGCAAGTTCACATCATTTAATTTTCAAGAGTTTAGGTAAACTTCATCCTTCAAAAATCCCAAAATCCCTAATTATGACTAGATTGATTTATAATTCACTTAATTTAGTTTAGTATACACCATTTTTGAAAATATTGAAGCATACAAGTATCCATCAAATAGTTATGGCATCATCATCTAGGTCATACAAAGGACACTCAATACCTTTTGGGTTCTCTATTAAGAATTGTAATGAGTATTTAGACATATTTTTTGATGCCACTATATTTTATGGCCACTATCCCAATTACTTATCCTTATGGGAAGCTATAAATAACGTGGATTCCTTTGCATTAGAAGAATATATTTAGATGAAAATAAGTAGATAGTAAATGACCCACTTTCATTCAAATTCTAGGCCCTACATTACACACCTTCTAATTTAAAGGTTATTCCATGCATATATTTAGTATGAGGCCTCTTCTTCAAGAGAAGAATAATAGATGATAATTACCTCCACTACATTAATAATAACACAATCATTAATTGTATCTTAGGGGACACATTTAGTAAGTATTTAAGTCTCCCCATCCTAGATGTTACATTTGATTTGAATAATATGGTTACCAAGAAGAAGGCCTATAATGTGGATCAAGTACTAACAAGGTGGATTCTCCTAGGAGAAACATTTATTGTAAAGGAGCATGTCAAGAATTTTGTTCCCATCACTCGATTAAGAATGGGGATGCATGTGGGCATGATACTATTGAATCAAATCTTTGGCCATGAAAACATCCACTTCTTACATCTAGAATGAGTTACCTTTATATAATTTTTAAGTACCTCACATCAAACCTACACATTAGGAGAAGTAATTAGCACTTGCCTCTAGGGACAGATCCTACACAAAAATAGGAGGCATAATGGGGGAAACTTCTATATGATGTCCTTTCCATTAATTTTAGTCATGGGTATAGTATATAGGCACAATGGAGTCCTATGGGATACAAACCTAGATGTTATCAAGAGTTGAATTTGTGATTATTACTCCCTTGTAAATATATACTCATATTTTAGGAACATAGCCAAGATTGTTGAGGATCTCTACCCTCAAGTCTAGATGGCTGTCTATAATCAACCCTTGGCTAGAATTTCACCCAGAATTATGAGAACACTTGCCAATAATGTGGGAGACTAATGGATCTATCTTGAATACACTATCATGATGGTTTCTAGCCATAATTTATCTCCTACTTAGTTCCCTAAATTTGTTCCAAATAAGGTAGTTGAACAAGATATTTCCTACCAGATATAGAATGACATCAATGAGGAATTGACAAAGAATAAGAAGGCTACCTTCCATGGCTCCCACATCATCATCAGGAGGATACAATACACCATACAGAGGCAATTTAGGGAAGCTATAAATTTCAAGAAAGAATATTCATTTCCCACTCTCCCCCATAGAGATTGGGATCCCCATGGGAAGTCTAGTGGAAGATTCACACCCTTAGACTCACATAAACAAGAACCATTTGATCATGATTTTCTATTTTTGAATGCCAAGGATGATAAAGAGGTGAAAGAAAGAAAATTTATTTAAGGATAGAATGAGGACTTATCATGGGTAATACAAGTTGAAACCTCTCTTACACTTGGCAAGGTAAAATTTAGGATCCCACCTCCTAGAGTGACAATACATATGAATAACCAAATAGAGAGGGAAAATATCACCAAGGTCCACTCATAAAATAGGATCAACCACAAGAGCAAGAATAGTTGGTAGGTGAGGTACCACTTGTTATATAATAGGAATATAAGAAGAAGTGCTTACCTCTACATAAGCAGAAGAAGAATAAATTATTCTAGTTTAATCATTAAATGTTGAACTGAGAAAGGTTATGTAAAATTTGGCATAAGATCTAACTCAAGTTGAGAAAAACACAAAAGGAGAAGAATTCAGGATCATCTTCTTGGATTCTTCTAATGAAGAAGAAATGATGGCTTAAATAGCCCCAACATCCCACATCAATCCCCCTCCTCTACCCCAACTGATAATGGCTCCAAAAATTGAGAAAAAAGGTGGTATCATAGTAATACAAAGGGGGATAGACCTTAAACCCTACCCACACAAGCACTCAAGGAGGCACAACCTTCATTGGAAGGTTAAGAGGTGTACAAGGAGGAATTTCATCAAGCAAATATTTTAAGCTTGAAAGTGATGAAAGCTAAAGAACCTCTCACTGGTGAGTCATCTGCTAAGGGTCCTCTTCTTATAACCCCCTTAGGCCTTTTTCCTTTTATGTCTCCACCAATTTTTTCCACATTCATTCCTATTCAAGCACTTTCTTTTGGTCTCCTTTTTTATCCACCCATATGTTATTTTGCCTAGTGATACTTAACCTTCTTCAGCCTCCACTACTGCAATGTCTTTTCCTTCAGTGTTTATCCATGTAACCATATATTTTTCCATCCCAACCATCAGCCAACCTATCACCCAAATTGATGCTTCCTCTACCCAATTGGTTTTACCTTTTAATTTTTCAATATTAGTCTCCACAACTATAGTAAAGACAACCAAGAGGGATCCAAAAAAGTGACTGGTCTATTTTATACATCCAATACCATAATTTGGAAACATAAACTACTCAGAAATAATTTGACCCTCAATGACTAAGCCTTTTTTTGAAACTAAGACTAAGTTGGAATAACATGTGCAAGTATAATCTCAACCATTAGTTCCTTTGAAGCTTACTCTTTGAGATTGGGCCAATGAGTTAGGAGCTTCACTCTCTAAGAGACCCAATCTAAAGATCACTGAACTTCTAATGTTGAGCTCATTATTTGACAAGGCTATAACATCAGTCAAGAAAGTTAGAAATATAAAAATTAAGGATAGATCTAGTAGAAGTTTGATCATGGAAGAAATGGAAGAGGTTTATTCCCTTTTGAAGAGACAAAATAAAAATAAGGGTTAGTCCCCATAGGTTGAGGACCTCAAGTCCCATATGGAGACCTATAATAAAGTAATCTAGGATATACATGAATGAACATAAATGGATAGAAAATATCTTGAAGAAGAGTTAGAAAATCTTAGAGAGAAAAAATAGGTCATTAAAGTCCCTCATGGTATTAAACATGATGTGCAAAATGCAGCACTCATGTTGTATGAAAATTTGGATTAAATTTATTCTTTGAGAGGAAATTTGGCTCCCCATGTAAATTCAACATCCAAATTGTTCAAGATTCTTAAGGAAGATGAAAATAAGTTGTATTTTTTGGTATTATACACCCATAATAAGGAATTTAGCAACTTAGACTTGATGACCCCTATGAAGTCATCAAACACTTTGAATCTAGATTTATTAAGAACATATAAGGCATAGGATTGGTTATCATCTTCTGAATCTCTAGTAAATAATCTAGTCAAACAAGAGAAGTAGGCATATAAAATTTTAATTGATATTTAATTGATAAAAATACAACATAATAGAGGGAAACTAGTGACTCAAGCTATATTTTATTAGATGATCCAACAAGCCTTTGATGGCTTTAAATAGAGTCTACAGGGGCTAAGTTTAGAGCACATTAAAGCCAAATTGAGCACAAATAAGAAGAAGGCAACATAAATGAAAGTATTTTGGGTTGGATTTAGAGCCACCAAGATAAAACACACTATATTGATGGAACCAATTGGTAGGGTGACTAGATCACATATTCTAGACATGAACTTAATTCATTCATAACATGTTAACGCATATAAGTATTATTAAGATTTGGATGATAAGAAGAAAGCAATAAATTACACCTACCATTTCTAATCCATAGACTCCACCTATAATGCTAGCAATAATAGTTACATCAATGCCACCTCACACTTTAGCTTTGATGGTAACTCTAACTTAATCAATGAGTGAATCACTAAATATGACTCCAGTCACCACATCATCAAGCACAAGAACAACTATAGTTCCAATGATATATATTTTTTAAATTAAGCAAGATCCAATTTATCTCAAAGGATAATTTTGTATAATTTTAGATGTAATAGATAAATGAATACTTAAGTCTTATTTGCATCATATTATAATTAATTAAGTCATTTTTGTTAACATGCACACATTACATGTCTGAAAATATCTATAAGTTATAATATGTAACATAGACTTATCATATAGTGTATTAAGATGTAATCAAATCATCCTAAAATTTGAGGATGAGGTGAACCCTTCCCCAAGTTCTTTATATACATGTAAAACCTTCTTTTCAAAGGATTAAAGTTTGAATAAATATATAGGAAGAGATCAAGAAATTGATTGTCATGCAACTATGTTTGTTCTTTCGTCTTCCCTCTCTATGATAATGAATTTTAAGTTTTTCTTTTTTTTATTGATTCAATATTTTTTATGTGTGATAATGATATGGATGGATCTGATTGTTTTATTGATGAATATTAGTCATAGATGTGTAATAGCTATTGAGGATTAATAGATTTCATTGATTTAGATAATTATTATAAGTTGAATTGATAATCCAAGGTGTGTATAAGTATTTTTGTTGATATAGTCTTCTAGGTATGATCTGTAGCTACTCTAAATAACATATTGGTTTAAGCTGTAACCTCTTATACTAGGGTGTGAAACAATAGCCTTCAAAAAAAAAACCTTTAGATGACACCATTAGGCATCCAATATATGTTATCCCAAGCTACTAAATATGTTTTTATGAGTTTAAAAAAGATAAAAACAACAAGTAATAGTTCTATAGATACTTGTACACCAAAGATATGGCCTCAGAAATTAATTTTCAAATATACAGAACCTTCTTTTATGACTTACCTTTCCTTCCTTTTTTGTGTTTATTTGAGATATTACAACCATAGAATATTAATCCACCCATACAAATCACATAATGATTTTTTTAAATTAAAATCCATGCATCCATCTATAAAACATGGTTAACAATCCATAGGCTCAACCCTCTATTCCACAACTTAGTTATTTTAGCCACAATCCTACCCCAAAGTGAAACCCTGTTCCATAGAGATCTAAAAATGTTATAGGCTACCTTATTTAAAATTTCTTAGGTGTATATAAAACCCAAATTAATAGGTTTGGATCTAGTATAGGTATAAAGTAGGTGTGAATATAGTTTTGGATCAATGATTAGATTCTTGATCTAGTGTCTCTAGCTCTCTAGAAAATTAGGTCATCCTAGGATGATTACATCAATGCTAGTGTTTCAGTTTAATTCTACTATCCTATATTTAATATATGCTCAAATAGGATCTATCCACATGGATGCTTCTATTTTTGGATTCACCTTCACTTTGGTGAATTTTGATATGGATAATGGACTATTGCTCATGGTAAAATTAAAAAAACCTAGATTTCCACCTTCAATATGACCTTGGGTATAAATGGGTTAGTGGGCACATGGTGTCAAGCTAAACCACAATAAATCCAATATAAAAGGGAACTACCTACAAAGCCAATACTCCAAAAGAGGCCCTTAGACTTATGTAGTTCACCCCTACATATTGCATTTTGTGTGAATCATGTAATGTGTGTAAATCAAGTACAACAATGACATAACTTGTAACTTGGAAAATATGACCTTATGACTACTTGGTTAGTAATTAAAAATTATAGCTAGTTCATTCCTTTTACTAATATCTAAATAGGGTAGAATAGGAAAGCTTCTGGTAACTTGAGGGCTTCTTGAGTACTCTTTTGGTCTGATTGTTAAGTGAGGTATGAATGAGGATATCTATTATATTTATACCAATCTTATCAAGATATAACTCACACTAAATCCTTTAGTATAACCATTGTGATATGTTTCATTTGTAAATTGGATGACTTTAGGGCATTAGACACTTATATTGGGTTAGGATAATATCGTCAATGTTACTATCTATCATAGATATTAGTATCCATGGAGAAGGAGAGAAGGCACAAGCTCAAAACTTACATAGGTATGAGACAAATACATTTAAAGGTGATTATAATTATTTTTGAGTTTTTTTGTAATTTTAACTTTGTTGACATTGGAACTTTAATTTTGAAGTATTTTTGGGAATACATGTGTACTTTAGTTTATTTAAATCTATGAGATTAACTTCTATGTTTAATTTTAAGTGGCATCAAGGATTTAAATATCTTGAATATAATATACCCAATTATTAGTACAAGAAAACTAAAATTTAATATGTTTTGTTACTCATTTTCAGCCCAAACATTTTTCATCTTGACTAGCTTTGTCTTATACTAAAGAACATAGTCAATAATTGGTTTTCTAGACCCTTTATCAAGTTTAACAATTTATTCATAAGACATTTTTCATCATTGTTGATGTAAAAGTGTGATATAAATTGGTCTCCCAAGGGGTTACATGCACTTAAGGATTATAGGGGGATATCATAGAACTATAACAATGCATACTAATTAAGGATTATTAGAAATATATTGGTAAATAATTTATCTATGTTTGGATAGTCCAAGTCTATTGTGTGGATTATCTAAGGTGTTTTTCATGATCACATTTGCATTTGTATAATAAAAGGTTAGGATCTATTTTTTTTATAATTTAAATGATAAGTTGTGATATCAGGGGTAAAGAGGCAATGAAGAAAAGCATGTGAATTCATGAAATGATTAGCTCTAAATTATCTTACTCTAGTTGTAAAACCTTAACATACATAGTTGTAGTGATCTACTCAAGGGAATGTGTATTAGGTTAGTTTGGAGATGTAACATGTATAGTCATCATAGGACAGGTAAAGGTTGTCTATGTAGGAATAGGTATGAATTTTTTTAGAAGCTTTATGTTGGGCTCCCATACCTTGGGTGTATGTCAAATATGTGACTGAAGGTGTAGATGTTTAAATGGTACAAAAAGTATAGGTCTAAATATGTAAATTGGGAGTATTATCTTGAAAAGAGTGGTTGACATCATAAAAGGGTGATGTTGTTTCACACATGTACTATCTTGAGTCAACACTTTTGATCAAATCTTAAAATATATAACATCACATCAATCATATGTGGATTCATAATAATATATTCAATGAAATATCAGTAATCAATGACATCAATTTGATTTTTAGTATAAGTTACATGTGTATTATCAGCCTCAACATTCATAATAAGTCCATCAATAGGTTATATAGTATGTACCATTTAATCCATAGTAATAATACCAAAGGAGGTCATGTGTTCCCTTTGATGTCTAGTGGTCATAAGAGGAAATTCAAATTTGGTGGTATAATAATAGGAATGGAGGAAGGATAGGGATTGTTCATAAATTTTAGTCATATTATTATATTTAGATTTGATCCATTTGAACCAATTTATTACATAGATGATCCATATAAGATATACTAGAAATGTAAAATAATAAAAAAAGAGTATCTTATTTCCCTCTATTAACCATAAATTATCATTTATTGTGGCCATGAATAATGTGTATTATTAGGGAATAATTAGAAATCAGGTCCAAAAATAAAACCCTAAGGAAAATATGAAACGATAGAAGGATGAAACCCTATTGGAGATTGTAGAAACTATTTTATGATTATATATCACTAATTGGAAAACTTAGACCTTGGTTGTTCCTCTAAGTTCTATACCTTTACTGATTTCACAAGTCTTGCATTTGCTCAATCTTATGCCCCTTGGCCTATCTCTTAGTTTGACTACTCTTATGTTGATAACATAGACCTTATGTCTTGCCCAAAATGATTAAAATTTAATTATATTCCACTTCTACAACTTATTAAACTATACCTATTTATTTTCCCCCTAGACACTAACATTTAGGATAAAAACTAGCATTGAAGTTAGTGTCATGACCTGATGTAAGTGTCAAGTGCCTTAAAGCCACCTAATTTGTAAATGAAACACATCGTAATGATTGGAATAAGTGATTTAATGTGATTTATTAATCCAAAGGGATTGATATAAATACAAGATCAACCCTCATTCATCACCTAGCATAAACCTAATAAAAGACCAAAGAGACTAAGGAAACTTATAAAAAACACTCTATAAAATATTCAATTGAACAAAGATTCCCCATTTTCACACCAATAATAGGTACAGCACATATATAGGTATAAATTATTAAAGGAGTAGTAAAAGAGCTTGATTTTACATGTTAAAATATTTGTTGTACTTTATTTCCACATATTACATGATTCACGCACAAGCCAACACGTAGGGGTGAAATTCATGAGTATGAGGCCCTCTTCTAGAGTATTAGATATGTAGGCAACACCCACTAATAGTGGGGTATTTGGGGTTAGATCAACACTATGTTATCACTAACCCATTTTCCTCTAAGGTCATTATGAATATGAATAACAAGAGTTTAACCATTTCGCAATGAATGATAATCCATGATGAAGAGCTGAATAAACTAGAGCAAAGATGAAGAAAAACCTAGAATATTCTAAGTAGTCGTATCCTTTTTTAGTAGGTATTATATACTTTAAACTTGAGTTGAACCCAAAAGATAGCATCAATGGAACCATAAAATTTTGATATTAGTGTACATATCTCTTAAAGCATTAGATCTAAAATATGACGACTATTTTAGAACTATCTTCCAGCCTTCTTCCTAGTTGTTCTAGTTATTACATTGTGTTAGCATAAAAATTAGATAAGTATGTTAATCCCTTGTCAATTACATACATAAATTAGTTATAATTTTAATATTTATACTATCTTAGTTTTAGGAATTCAGCAGGTACCTATATATGAGTTTAACATCTAATTGGCATACTAAAGATCTGATTATCACCCTTGTGCCATTTCATTTCTATATACCCCTTTAATTAAATTTTTAGATAAAAATAATATTTCCTAGATCATTTTAATGTTAAAAATTTGGTGAACCAAATTCATTTGAATATAAGTTTTTTTATTCTTAGGGTTTTAATCCAACTAGGGTTTCAGATTGTTGTACTTTTTTTGTTTCCTACTTATACTATTTTGCATGCAACCTAGGCATATCCCTAGATTTGGAGGTGTGTTTATTGAGCACATTTATCTTCCCCTTCCAACATATAATATGTCTCAAACCAATGAGGGATCTCATACTATGGATCATGATGATACTCATGTTGAAAATGAAAAACATACTAATAGGGTTATCATAGAAGAATATTTTGATAATGAAAAATGTGAAACAAATGAAAATGAGTGAATAAACCATGATAAAGTGAAATAAATTACATTATTTCATGAGTGTATTCATAAAAACCATGAAGATATTCATCATATCCTCAAAACTATACTATAAATAGAAAGTTTAAAAGGTATAGTTGAAACATCCCTCCCCTTGAACACATTACAACATAATACATCTAGTGCTGACATGGGATATGTGTTTAAACATTTATTTCTTGAAACTACCATTAATACATATATCATGGAATTACCAATTGTTTAAATACAAATACTAGTTTCAATACCTATTACTACTCAAACCATGTTTACATCCCCTTTGGTAACTAATCAACTTGTTAATCTAAATCCCACTGGGTATAAACTTAAATCACTTGTTCAAGTTATAAATCCCTCAGAGGACAAGGTTAAAAACATTGAAAAAAATGATTTAAAGTTTGCTCATGCTATTGATTCAAAATATGTGTTGTATAATCCTCTTGCACTTGAGATCTCTTTACACCCTTTGTCAACTGTATTTATTGAACCCAACTTCACATTTTATGATGGTAAGGGTGATCATGAACAACATATTTGAATCATTTACGTAACATGCATTTAATATGCCTCTAATGATAACATTTTGACCAAATTATTTCTAAGAAACCTCAAGGACTATGATTTGAGGTGGTTCTATGATTTATCTCTCTAATTTATGAAAGAATTCAAAGCTCTTATAGTTAAATTTTTAGCATATTTTTCCATTAATATTTCTAAAAAGATTTCCTATGCTCAAATTTATAAAATAAAACAAGGAACCAATGAAATAAACAATGAATATTTATTGAGATATAAGATAATGCTAGCCAAAATGACCAATCTTATGGAATATAAGGAGTTGAAAAACATATTCAAGAAATATTTTCTTTATCCATTACATGATTCCATTAGTTTTACTAAGTTTAAATATTTCAATGACTTATTCCATGTTGTAAATGACCATGAAATGAATATTGTGTCATTAAATAATCTAAAGTATGTAAAAAATACACCAACTACATCTACATATAGTAACAAGTTTACAATCATACCAAGTTATAAGGTAAAACCTCCTAAGTCTAAAAAGGATAAAACCACCATAGTTAACACAGTTTCACAACAACATAATCAACTTATCTTATAGAATGCACCAAGGAGATAGTTATCCCATCTAATTGAGTCCCTAGATGCATTACTCCCATGGTTAATCAAGTTTTAACTTATATCTCTCCCTCATTCTATAGATATTGATATGAGTTGACCTCTACCCAAAAGATGTGATGTGAATAGTTATTTTTACTATCATCAAATACTAGGGTATTATACAAATAGATTATTTACCTTGAAGAACAAGATCCAAGATCTTATCGATGACTAAATACTTATATCTGAGGATCTTTGAAAGGAATAAGATTAATAACTTGGTGATCACCATAAATAGAAAATATTTATAAATCCTTTACAAGACCATTCTAATAAGGAACTCAAATTCCAAATGCCATATAATTAACATCTCCTCTCTCGCATTATGAACACCCACTTGATGGGATTATTGGTACTTAGACATTATGTATACTTCCTATGGTTAAGAGACCTCTATTTTATTTGATGATAGTGAAATTAAGCATGGTGACTTTGATATTAATTTTTTATTCATTAGATCATATATTGATAAACACCCTATATGTAGTTTTATGATTGATAATGGTGCAATAAATAATATTTGCATTGTGACATTACTTATGCACTTAGGTTATACTCATCATGATTTACACCCATCTACCAAATTAGTTAGATAATTCAATGGGACCTCATAGAAGGTTCTTGGTGAGATTGACTTACCTTTATAGGTTGATCCTACACATGTGGTTACTACATTTTTATTTATCCCTTCCACATGAATTTTTTATATGATATTGATAAGACCTTAGATACACACTCTTAGATTAGTATCATTTAAAGTGCATGAGTGTGTTAAATACATTCATGCCAATTAGGTAATTATATTTTTTAGAATTATAAATGAGAATCCTCTTTAAAAAGATAAAATTATACCTAAATAACTATATATCAATCTTACTAAGGATAATTCACTATAAAATGGTAAGCAACAGGGAATCCCTTTAGTAGGTGGCTAGTACTTGAGTGACAATTACACCTAAGATACATGGTGGATTCCAAGAAATCCCCATCTACTACACACCATGTTTAGATATATATAGAACCTCCAAATGTGCATATTATTATTATTATTATGAAAAAGGAAAAACAAACATTCACCTATGGTTTCTAAGAAACCTTAATTCTATTGCTCCTACTATTACTTCACAATTATAGAGTCCTATTTTACAATGGATATTATACCTATACATGCTCTTCAATAGTATAAACATATTATTACAATAGGTAAAAAATGGGGAGACATATATTTCCATCTATTTTATGTAATCATAGGATGATCTTTACTCTTCAAAAAATTAAAAAATTACAAAAATACCTAAAATAATAAAAAACCTTCAAAACTCTTAAAATATTTTTGGCACCTACTTTTCCTATTATATCCTTGTCATCTATGTGTTACTTCCATGTCAATGTATGGAATATTAAGTTACTCCTACACAAATATACACTTTTACTTGAGTTTGATACATGCATATATAGATACATGATCTATTCTATTTTAGATGTTGGGGCTTCCCTCTACTCATGTCATGTAGACATTGGGGGAATCTACTTATTTTTTATTGATACACATATGTTATATCATTATGTGGTCTCTTAATTATAATGTTTAAGATTACATATATACTTACACATGCCTTTATCCATGATTATATATTACACATGGTACTTGATATGCTATATAGTTGATGTTTTTCCTAACAAAGCTGATCCATAGGATAATATCACATATATATGTTGGTTGCTTATGATTTACTTTATGCACTTCCTTCAACATCTTTCCTTAAAATTATCTTATTATTTTAAACATTTAAATATGCCCCTTTGATTGCGACCCTCATGCCTCTATATGATCTCATTGACATTTGCATACATCATTATTTTTTGTATGGACATTTGAATATGCCATCCTTTCATTTTTATGGATATTTGACTAGGTCATGTCCATTAAATTGTGTGACATTTAAACATTCCCCTTGTTTGAAGTCTCATTTAACCATTGCCTTTTGAATTGATTTTGAGTGCTCTTGTGTGTGTGCTTATTTACTTATTGAGATTATATTATTAATAATAGACATTGCATTGATCCTTAACATGCATATTAGGCCTACATATGATCACATTGGATCTATGTGATTCAATACTACATATACCTAAACATGTTCCTTTTATATGCTATATGGTTACATTCATAGATTATATAGTTGTCTTGTCATTTTTAGGTGAGGTAACTACTAGTTCGTATATTTATCTCACCTCAAAGGGGGGAATATTAGTGGGGGAATGTTAAATAGGTATGGCTTCCACACATTCATAATTTTTTGATTTAGTGGGGGAATTATTTGAAAGCATGTTCTTCAAAATAAATAGTATATCATAATTCTATCAATTTTTTTAGATTCAGTGGGGGCATGCCATAAAAGAATGTATTCCACACATTCATAGTTCTTAGATGTTTTGGGGGAATGATTTGGAATTATGTTATCCTCAAATATTTAGTATTAAACATCTCCATATTACATTGGGGTCATGTTTTGGAAACATGTTCTCCACATTGGTGTTTGCATTAGTCTTCATATTTCTCTATATATATTGGGGGCATGCTTTGGAAGCATGTCCTCCACATTTACATAGTTTTTTAAATTGGCCAAAACACATGGTTATATGAATCACATTCATATTTGTGGTAAAATTATATACATTAGAAACATTATATACATATTTTCATCATACAACATATATAAGGTACATATGGTATGCAATTTGTGCCCAATATTGAAAAATATAAATTAGTTTTAGATTCCAAAACTCTTTTATGGTATATTACATCACAAATGTTTTCATATTAATACCCCATAGAATTTATTAATCCAATACATTGAAGTAATTAGTTTGATTTTTGGTATGGTTGAGATGATACAATCACTCAATCTTTACAAGTTTTAGGTTGTCCTTGATTGTATCATCTAACATCACTAGGTTGTAAGTATAATTGGGTTGCATGTTTGAGATAATTTTAATTATTAGGTGGAAAATCACCTTTGATCTAAGGTTGGGGGAATGTGCCTTGTAATATCTCTCTATCTCCTTGGATGCATGGAAATTGACTTGCCAAAAGGCAAGGTGGTTACAACAACACACATGTGTAATCTTAAATCTTTATATTTCAATTTCAATAAATTTAGATTAATTTAAAATTATATATTATATACATTAATTGTAAACTATAACATGCTCTTATTTTTAAGTCAGTCACCATCAAATCACTCAAGTTTGGCACACCCAAAGATTAGGTGTGAATACACACCAAGGTACACATTCCTTTCCTTTAAAATAACAATTTCATTACTACATTAATGGTGGGGGGATGTATACACTATTTTATGATTATATAGATCCTTAGTATTTTATACTTCAAAAACTTAGATCGTAGCTATTCCTCTTAATTCTATGCCTTTCTTGATTCCACAAGTCTTGCATCTGCTCAATCTTGTGGCCCTTGGCCTATCTCTTAGTATGAATAGTACTATGTTAATGATACAGACCTTATCTCTTAACAATAATTATTAAAATATATTTATCTTCCACCTCTAAAAGTTTTGATTTTGTACCCATTTATTTTCTTCCTGAGCACTAATATCTGAGACAAACATTAGCATTGATGTTATTGTCTTGACCTAGTGTAAGTGTCTAGTTCCGTAAAGTCATTTAATTTTAAAATTAAATGTATCCTAATGGTTGGAATAAATTATTTAATGTGAGTTATTACTCCAAAGGTACTGATATAAATACAAGATCAACCCTCATTCATTCCTCACCTAGCACAAACCTATAAAAAACCAAGGTAACTTATCAAAAGCACTATATATATAATTTAATTGAGCACAACTTCCCTATTTTCACACCAATCATAGGTATAACACATCTACAAGTATGAATTACTAAAGGATATACCCAATATTTTTCCAATTTATAATAAAATTTATTATTGTACTTGCTTTCCACATATCACATGATTCACACATAAGACAACATGTAGGAGAAAACTGCATGAGTATGAATCCCTCTTATAGAGTATTGGATATCTAGGTAGTGCCCACTAATAGTGGGGTATTTGGAGTTAGGTCAACATCATTTTATCACTAATGCTTTTTTTCCCAAGGTCACTATAGAGATTGAGAACTAGAGATTTTCCATTTCACAAGGAGTGACAATCCATGACCCATATTTGAATTCACCTAAGTGAAGGTGAAATAAAACCCATAAGCATCCAGGTATTCATATCCTTTTCTAGTAGGTATTTTATATAGGAAAATTGACTTACACCTATATAATAGTGTCAATGCAACTATCTAAGGTTGATGTTAGTGTCCAGTGTTCTAAAATATTCAGATCCATAATCTAATGACTATTCTAAGACTATCATATAGCCTTTTTCTAGCTTGTTCTAGATATAGCACTATGTAAGCATCACAATCAGCTAAGTATATTACTTCATTGTCATTTACATACATATCTTAGTTGTACTTTCCATATTTATACTATCTCAATTTTATGAATTCATCATATGCATATATCTTAGTTTAACATCTAATTGGATTGTTATAGATTTGATTATCACCCTTGTGCCATTTCATTTATGTATACCCCTTTTAAAAGATTTAGTGACAACAACAAAATCACTAAAATAATTTTAGGGTTAAACATAGACCTAGGGTTTGACATGATTCTCTTAGTTTATGGTTTAATTAATATATTTTACCTTAATTTCCTTTTACATCTCTAATAGGTGTTTAATTGTAGATTTTAAAATGTATAATATATGATAAATAATATAGAAATAGTTTAAGCATAAAGTTGGTAAAATAACTTATATTAGGCCAATTAATTCCAAAATTACATAAATGAATATTTTGAATTATAATATTGAGGTATGCTAGATATATAAATTACTTAATTTGACCTATGTTTAATTTATTGAAATACAATAGATAAATGATACTTAGTTGGGTTTACTATGCACAAGGAGAATTGGAATAAAAACAGATGTAAAATATATAAGTGTTTTGGATTAGTCATCAAATTCTACAAATTTTATTTTTTTAGTTACGAACACTACCATTAGATATTGACACAACCATTGATGCCAGTATCTTACTTTGATGAAGATGTCCAATATGGAAAATTGATTAGATATAGATGTGATCAATATTTTTGTTATAGGATTTTATCACCTTTTTACTTATGTATTCATATATGCAATACAAATTGTCTCTCTTTGTTTATTTATCAAACCTTAGCTCTTCACCCTTATTCACCCTTGGAATGAATTTTATAAAAATGGATTAGTGGGGTCACTGTGTCGAGCTAATCCTAAAGACCCATTTATCCATGGGTGCTAGCTACATAACTAATACCCAAAAGAGGTCCTTAAACTTATGTAGCTCTCATCTATGTATGGGAAAGGGTGTGAAAAGGGTGGAATATATTATATGAAGAATTATACAATGATCTACCTTGAAATTTGAAAAGTATATCTCTTGGGATACACTTTGAATACTTAAAACCTGTAATATGATTGCTCCTACGATTGATATGAAATAAAATATTAATGGGGTAGAATATATTGGTTTTGAAGTTGGTAGATTTATATTTATTATGTTTGATTGATATTTTATAGATGAGGAATGTAAAGTATTAGATTTGTATTTATACCACACTTTTTGAAAATATCTCATTGTAGTGCTCAATAATATAATTAGGATGACCCATAAGCTTTAAAACATTTGTAATTTGGATGACTTTTAGAAACTAGACACTAGATAAGGACCTAAACACTACCATCAACAATAATGTCCCTCCATGGTCATTAGTGTCTAGAAATCTATAAAATGGGTATGGATTTGAAATTGATAATAAAGGATTTTTATTAGTTTTTAATATGTATGTGTAGTACAAGAGACCTGGGTCATCATATTGATATGGATCAGACTAAGAGATAAGCATTTAGGCATAGTGAGATGGTGAATATGAGCCTTTTGGTAGAAAGGAGGTCTAGAAATGAAGGGTAGAGCCTTGATTGATATTTAATAAATGTAAAATACCAAGATGCTATAAATATTCAATTTTAGTATATATATTTTCTACCTCCATCCTTCAATCTAGTAATGAATAATTATTAAACTACTAATTTAAAGGAAATATATGCGTACATGGATATGTATAACACACATTATATTTTCTTGAGCCCACTTTAAGTGATTTTTGGTGTATTAACTATAACCAAAAGTATGTTATAGTATAAATTAATTTATATAATATAAAATTTGAAATATTAAAATACTTGAAAATAAAGAGAGCAAGGAAGGAGTACATCTATTTGTTGATGCAACCATGTTCCCTCTTGATGCTTTGAATTAGTAAATATGATTTTTTATGAAGCATTCAAGATGGAAGAGGTTAATACCTAAACATTAGACATTTAAAAAGGGAGATTAGAATGTATTACTTCCCAATTTAGTGCAAGGATGAGTTATGACATGACCATTTAGATCATTATATCTCAATCACACAACTCAAGTGTGAATATATATAATCTAGTGTCAGTGAGTGATTTAATCAACTCATCCTATAAATACGGTAACATTATATGATTTTATCACTCCAAACTATAAATATATGGAGCTTAAATGTGTTAATTAAATATGGAGGTTGAATGTGTTAATCACTTAAACCTATAAAATGAACCAACTACTAGAGTAGAAAAATCTTAATAACATTACATCCTGGTGTAATTGGTGCATCTTGATAAGTAGGATAATTAGTATTATTTGAAAATTTTGGTGAAATAGCATGGAATATGAAGATATAATATGTCTGAGTTGGAGTATATTCATCATAAATCTAAAAAATATTTTCTAAATATATACAAAATTGGTGTAATGTATATGATTCTGACCCAAGTGTATATCTAAATCATAGAACTATACTAGAGTTTGTGCAACTATGGAGGTAATGTCCTTCTAACTTTCCCCCATTAAAGTATGAAGATAATTAATAAGTGTGTAATTATTGAGGTCATGATTTTATAACATGCCCTCACTAAATTCTAAAAATACTAAGAAGGTTTATAAGTGTGGAGGTCATGTTTTTATAACATCCTCCCACTAAAATTTAGAAATATTGGGAAGGTGTATAAGTGTGGATTTCATGTTTTTATAACATGAACCAATAAAATATAAAAATACTAAGGTGTATAAGTGTGGAGGAATATTCATAATATTTATGAACTATATATCACCTCAGTCTTATAAACTAGGTAAACTCAGACCTTGGCTATTCTTCTTAGTTCTAGAAATTTCACACTTTAGCAAGTCTTACATATGATCTCTCTTGTTTCACTTGGTCTATATATTAATAAAAATAGTCTTACGTTGATGACCTAAGAATTTTTTCTTTTTAATAATGTTTATAACCTACTTATCTTATGCCTCTACAAGTTCTAAACTTGTACCTATTTTACTGCTCCATATACATTTGCATCCCAGACAGACACCTACGTTGATGTAAGTGTCTTATTTTGATATAAGTTTATATTCCCATAGACTCATATAAATTTAAAATGAAACATATTATAATGGTTGACCTAAGTGATATTATGTGATATATTATCTAAAGTGATTTCTATAAATATAATATCAACCCTCATTCATTCCTCACCTAGCACAAACCAAGTATTCATAAAAAAGAGCATTCAATTGAGTAAAAGGCTTTATTATTTTCCATTATTTTCATAAAATTAATAGGAAAATTAAATATATAGGTCCTAATTATTTAATGAGTACCCGAACAACTATTTTTACAAGTTATAAGCTAGGTCACTATTGTGTTTGCTTATCACACATTGCATGATTCACACACTAGCTAACACATAAGGGAGAACTACATAAGTCTGAGGCCTTATTATGAGTATTGGATATGTAAGTAGTGTTCATTAATAGAGGGGTATTTGGGGTAGCTTGAAACAATGTTCCTACTAACTCTTTTTACCCACAACCACTATGAATATGAAGAACTAGGGTTTCATCATTTGACAAGTAGTGATAGTCCATGACCTAGATTTGAATGCATTAGAGTAAAGGCAATGACAAACCCAAAAGCATATAGGTGGTTTAATGATGTTTCAATAATCAATTTTAATAGACACCTACATCTAATCTAAACACTAGTGTTGAAATAACTATCCCAAGTTGATTCAAGTGTTCATAGCTACATAGGCACTTAATCTAGAATTTGGTGACTATTACAAAATATTCTTCTAGTTTGCTTCTTGCCTATTCTAGATATAGATATATATTATCATTAAAAATAAATAATTATCTCATTTTATTTACTATTACAATATCTATCATATCCATACTTTCCATTTGTAGAATATATGATCATAATCAATTTAGTATATATTCTATCTAAGTTATGTAATTAATTGGCCTGCTATAGATCTATTTATCACCTTATGATTATTAATTTATATATTATTAACTATATCTACCCATATTATGATCCATATAAAATTCAAGGTTAAACATTTGGTGAACCTAATTTATGTGAATGAAAAAAATATACGATCTATCACTTCCAAGCCTCCTAGGGTTTTAGTTAGTTGTGATGGATTTTTAGATTTGAAACTTTATCCTAGGGTTTTACCCACCTCTAGTTACAAGTTGATTCTTATTTTATTGGCACATTTCAACCTCCAAATAGATCCATTTTAAATTTATTTATATGTATTTTATACTATGGTTGGTATACTAAAAGACCTCTTTTTGTTCACTAAAATTTAGTACATATTTTTCATTTTTTTTCAATTTACTATTTTTAGTGAATGTTTTCATTCAAAATTAATGGTATACTTAATTTATATGTTTCATATAAAATAATATTTTGTTGAAAAACCTCTCTCAAATCTCTAAAATAAATTCACATTTTATCAAAATTGTTGATTCTTTATTTGGAATATTATAAGGTTTTGCTTATGAAGCATTACACATAGTTTGGCCTATTTTTAATCCATAATAGATCAAATTGAAAATTACTCATATTTTTTTAATAATTATGTTGATATAAAAAAAATTATTTTTTTGCCAAAATATTTTGTAGATTTTACAAATTTAGCATTTTTCTAATTTTAGTAAATTTAGACCTACAAGTTGTACACCATATTTTAGTTTCCTTATTTGTATGGGTTCACCTCATTTCCTATTTTTATAGAAAAAAGTATCTCATATTTTATAAGAAATTGTTCAATAGTTTGATATTAATATCATGGTTGATTTCTCCTTAGCATTTATATGTCTTTTTTATTTTATTATTATATCAATTTTTAGAACACTTAGAATGGATATAAAGGAGCCTCTTCCTCCTCCCCATCCTAAGGAAGGTGATATATATTATCAATCAAATTAGTTCCATGTTATAACTCATTCAATGGGTAAGTTATATGGTGTATGTATGCATATTTAAATTAAGGTACTTAGGTTTTGCACTTGTGAAGCTTTAAAAGATCAAACCACTAGTATGCGAAAGTTAATAAAGGATTTATAAATTAGATCACATACCTACAAAATACAACACATACTATTGTTAATCACGTGTCTTCATTTTCATCTATCAATATTATGTCAAACAAGGTTTCTTATCCAAATTCAAACATCCAACAAAATACATCTAAAATAAGTGATCCAAATATTAAACCAAACATTACTAAGAGACAAAGTGAAATCCTAAGAGAAATTATTCAAAAAAACTGAACCAATTACATCTTATACATCCTTTAAACAAATTCAAATACTCTTGGGCATATCATAGAATGCATTTGAATCATAAATATCATTGTTTTACATTTAAGAACCAAATATAAAATCATAAACATAATGGTTATCCTATCATTGATACATAAGTTAACAAAGCCAATCACATTATAAGTACTCTTAAAGCACAAGTGACAAATCAACAAATATGGGTAAAAGAAGATAATTCAAACAAAAAAAAAGGGTCAAAATAACAAAGAAAAGAGCAAATACCATTACCAAAGCTTTTTAAAATTCTAAATGATATACAATTACCAATGAAACCAATGATCTTAAAACCACTAGAAAATAATCCATGTGCACTCCCTTTATTTCTTAACACTGAAAACAAATAGGGCACAATTATAAATGATTATGATAATGGTGATACTATTCCTAAGCCAAAGACAAAATAGTTACAAGTGTGAAACCTAGAGAAAGAACATATTTAAAAGGTCAAGATAGAGAAAACAAAGTTTCAAAAAGATCAATATGATAAGGAAAAATAAAAAAAAGGCATTATTAATAAAAGTGCATTGGGCACATCAAGTGTTCAAAACATGATTTCTAACAAAAATGGTCACAAAGCAAAATACAATTGATAGATATAAAATTATAAATGTGATTAAAAAGGGGGAAAATATATGTCCTTCCTCATATCAAAACACTCCTACTCTAATTACTCATATAGATGCTATGAAATCTATAGATAAAAACAAGGAAAACCATGCCACTCAAGATGTAAATAAGGTATTTACAACTGATGTGCACATAGATATAAAAAATGACATAAAAAAAAAGGCACCACCATAGTATGGTGAAGTTCCTCATTCATAATTAAACACTAAAAATCATATATCAAAATTTCAATAATAGCCTAATAGGTTATATGATTACATAAATGATTACATAAATGATTATGATCCTAATGATACTATAGATTTGTATGATCCTAACAACATTGATTATGAAAAATATGAACATGACACACATGATATGGAAACTTCATAGGGGCATAACCTTTATGAGTACATTGTTTTATATTAACACTTTTCAAAAAATTCAAAAACATTAAAAACTTACAAAAATTCAAGTTTATTTTTAGCATCTATATATTATATTGTCTCCTTGGCATCTATATTATTAGTTTTATGCTGATGGATAGCATATCAATTAATTATACATATGATTATATTTGAGTGTGATATAGACATGCACAGATACATGATTTATGCACTTATGGATGTTGGGATTTATCTCTACTCTTGTCACCAAGAAGTTGGAGGCATCTACCTTTATGATCATGATACATCTAGGTTGCATCATTCTATGGTCAGTTTACATTATCATGTTTGAGATTATGTACGTACATATGCCTATATCCATCTTCATATCTTCTACAATGTACTTGATATGCTATGTACTTGATATTTTTTTTATAACACATTGGATCCATGAGCTACTATGATGTGTTTATACTAGTTGATTATGCTTTCATTTATGCATTTCCTTGAGCATATTGCATTTCTATTGTATTATTTTAAGAGAATTTGAATATGTTCCATTATTTTTCGCCCCTATGGCTTCATTTTCATCTTTGACATTTGAATATATCATTGCTTGTTGTATGTTGACATTTTAATATGTCATTTCTTTCTTTTTGGACATTTCACTAAGTCATGTCAATTTGATTTTGTGGCATTTGAACATACCCCTTATTTTCAGTCTCCTTTGACAATTATCTAATGTATTTTTTAATGCTCTTGTCTCTGTGCTTGGTTTCTTGTTGAGCTTGTATTCCTACTATCTAGATGTTTCCATGATATTTATCATGCATATTATGCCTTGATGTGATCACATTCTTTGTACTTTAATGATACATTTATATATACATGTTCTCCTATATGCTACATGGTTCATTCATAGTTATATGGTTATCATATCCTTTCAAGGTGAAGTAACTACCAATTTATATTTTTTCCTCGTCTCAAAGGGGACATATCAGTGGGGGTATGTCATAATGGTATAGTTTCCACACATTAACATTTTAGATATCAATGAGGGCATGCCATAGAGAAATGGATTCCACACATTCACATTTTTCAAATTTAGTGGGGGTATGTTTTGGAAACATGTTCTTCACAATTAATTAATATGGAACATACCCAGATTAAAGTGGGGACCTATTTTGGAAATATATCCTCCACATTGACACTTATATCAATTTTTAGATTTCTCCATATACACTAGAGGCATGTTTTGGAAACATTTTATCCATACTTACAATATATATATATAGTGCCGGCATGTTTTGAAAAAAATTATATCCACACTTACAAAACTATCAAATTGGTCACATTCATAATTATATGATTCATATACAAATGTGTGAAATAATTATATACATTGGTACCATTTTTATAAATAGTTTTATCATGATACATATCTAATGTGCATATGCTATGCAATGTGCACCTAATATTGTAAAATTTAAATAAGTTTAAGATTCCAAACACTTTTAGTCACTGTCACCACCCACTAGGTTAGACTATTACAAAATATATTAAGCCAATCTACTGTAGTGGTTGGTTCACATTTATATATGGTTGAGGTGATTAAATCGCTCAATATTGACAAGTTTATATTTTGGACTTAATTTTAAAATACAACCTGACCATTTTGATAGTATGAGTTGACTTGGTTCACTCAAACTCACCAAGTTATAATTTTGATTGGATTGCATGGTTAAGGTAGTCTCAACTGATATGTGGTAATCCACCTTTTCTCTAAGGTTAGGGTCATGGTCCCTCCTATCTATCTCTCTTTTTATCTATATACTTAGATATATACACTTTCAAGATTTATATTTGTCTTAATATTAGTTTTAATTATTTGTAATGATACATATTTCAAATAAAATTTATAAAAGGCAAGATGGTTGTATCAATACACATGAGTATTCATAAGCATTGATCTAATTAAAATTAAATAATTAAAATACTTTAATTTTTATATTTCACACAATGATAATATATTGCAAGATGTTTTTAGTTGTAGGTCAATAACCACCAAGACACTCAAGTTGGACTCAAGTAAAGATGATATAGACCTTAATATTTCCAAAAATGTTTAAAATATAATTATCTTGTGCCTTTGCAAATTTTAAACCTATACATGTTTTCCTTCTCTATGGACACTTACATCTCGAACATACACGTATGTCAAAGTAGGTGTCTTATTCTGATGTAAGTGTTTGGTGCTATAAATTCATAAAATTTACAATTTAAATGTATCCTAATGGTTGGCATAAGTTTTATTAAGTAAAATATTCTCTAAAGGGATTGGTTTATATATAAGATAAGCCGTAATTAATTCTTCACCTAGCCCAAACCTAACATTCATACAAAAGAGCATTCAAAGAACATTCAATTGAGTAAAATGCTTCCCTATTTTATCATATTTACATATTAGGAATAGGTATAACACATATATGGTTCTAAATTACTAAAGGATCAGCCAAAAATCTATATTTTCTAAGTCACAAGCTAGATCACTCTTGTAGTTTCTTATCATACATTGTGCATGTTTCACACACAAGCCAAGACATAGGGGATAACTACATAAGTCTAAGACCCTATTCAAAGTAATAATTATGTATAAAGTGATCATTGATATAGTTGTATTTATGGTATCTCAAAATGATTTTATAACTAACCCATTTTACCATATCCACTATGAAGATGAATAACTAGGGTTTGGTAATTTGACAAGGAGAGATAGTCCATGACCCAGAGTAGAGTGCACCAAAGCAGAGGTGAAGATGAACCCATAAGAATAGAGGTGGTCACATCTTGTCTCAAAATTTATTTTTTATTGGACACTTTTATCTAATCCAAATACTAGCATTGATGCAAGTGTACACTGCTACAAAGGTAAGTAATCCAAAATTTGGTGACTATTATAGAATATTCTTCTAGTCTAATTCATACCTATTCCAAATACAAGTATATATTGGCATCAAATCCAACTAAGTATCTTGTTTTCATTATGCATATAAATTATATTATAGTTGTAATTTTCATTTTAAACAAATCTTATGATAATAAATTCAATATACATTTTATCTAAGTTTTGTAATTAATTAGCCTATTATAGATCTATTTATCACCCTTGTGCATATTAATTTATATATCCTTAATTCTATCTAACCATATTAGGATAAATATCTAATTTAAGGTTAAACAAGGACATGTTTTTATAACATGATCCCACTTAAATATATAAATACTGAGAATGTGTATAATTGTGAAGGTCATATTTCTATGACATGCCCCAACTGAAATTTGGAAAATGTGAAAATGTGGAAGTGATGCTTATATGACATGTCCCCAATAATATGGGATTGAAATAAAATCTAGAAGGTACCTTACATAAAGAAATAATGTAGTTATATAAATTGTGTATGAATCATGTTGAATATAAGGATAACATTTTTAAGCAGATATATTACTTAGGATCATAGTATGTGATCACATTAAGTCTAAATATGCATGATATATATCATGGAAATGTATAATAGTAATAGTACAAACTTAGAAACCAATCAAGCACACATATAATATATATCAATGTAATGAAAAATAATGGTCTAAGGAGGCCTCATACAAGGGTCATGCTCAAATTCTACATAATCTATGGGGATGACATATTTAAATGTCCAATCAACATGGATGACATATTCAAATGTTAAAAAAACATATAATGGCACATGGGCCAATAGGAAACGAACATATGTAAATGTTACACATGGAATATAATAATAAGCAATGGAATACAATCAAGGAAGTGATAAAAATAGTTGAAGCATAAGCAACCAACACAATCATATTATACTAGTCCCTACATATATGTGTTAGTAAAATATGTTATGTAACATAGAATATCAAGTACACTATGAAAGATATGATCATGTGTATATTCATGTTTAAGCATTAGTAATATAATTTAAAACATGATAATGTAAAAAAGATCATAAAGTATATGTAATATGTATCAATCTTGATCAAAGAAGGTATATTCCCCCAATGCACTATATGATGTGGGTAGAAGAGAGGTAAAAAATTTGGAAATGCATAGAGCATGTTTCTTGGCATGCTTGTATCACACTAAAAAATTCATGAAAATTATGTGAATATAGGAATGAAATGATATGCTATCTAATAATATAAAGCAAACAACACAGATGTCAAGGAGCTAGTAAAAATTGGGAATGTTAAATATTTTTTTATTATTTGAATGTTTTTCTATTTTGTAGAATATTTTATTTTCTTAGATTTTTGCATTATTTGGAATATTTAATTTTAATAATTTTTTAAGTGAATAAATTTTATTAAGTTATTGATGAGTTTTCCTTCAATTATATCTAGATAGTATAGCCATTTCCCAAATTTTCTATAACTTTGAATGGGCCAAACCAATTTTCTTTATTGTCTTTTTATACATTGGTATTATTTTGATTTTATTTGATTACGAGGTCACCCATATAAAATTAACATGGTCAAACATTTTTTATACACTTTTTTGGCATAATCTTGATAAATAGATAAATTTTTGATAACATGTGTATGTTTTACACTTAGATGTTCCAATTGATGTAGTCGTTTTTCATGATAGTCATTATATTTTATAATATACTTGAAATAAACACACAAATATGGTATTTTGAGTTTAATAGGTAGAATTTACTATGTAATGTAAACAAATTAGTAAGGTTTAGACTGATTAGGTGTGTGAATACTAATGTGCCATGCCTATACAACATACACCATTTGTTGGTGCCAATTTCTATTGTACCATTCAACTATTTTTCCAAGGATTTTGGAAAATTGTTCCATTTTTTTATTCCATTTGGCCACTAAATTATTTTTAATAAGGTGTACAAAATGTATGTTTTTGTTTGTAGCTTTTGTAGATGCACTTCACTATTTTTTTTTTAAATGATGACTAGTTATCAGTAATTATCATCAAAGGTATACCGAAATAGGAGATAATATTTATCATTAAAAATCAGCATATTCCATCTCTAATGGTAAAAAAAAGTGGAATGGCCTCCACCCATTTGGAAAAATATTATGTAGTCATGATTATAAATTTATGACCACCTACAGATACGTTATTTATTTTTCCAATCAAATCAAACCCCATAAGGAGAAGGTCCATGGTGAGACAATCGATTGTAACTAATGAGATGGATCATGATTGAAGTTATAATTTTGGAATTGTAAATATAATTTGTCATAATCAATACATTAATTTTACATTGTAGGATAATAATAATTTGGCACAATAATTTATGGAATTTGGCCTAGCCATTAAAGTGTCCTCCACACTCATTATCAAGTATTTATAAGAGTTTAGTTAATTCTTCATATTTGTTTAGGAACCTAAGTAATTTCCCATCAAAATTTGATTTTAATAATTCATTCCCATTGATAACATAACGAATTTCCACTTTTTGTAGTCTATGTTTGTCATTCCATGTAAAATGATCTAGTATGTAAGCCTAGTATAAGAGGTTATAAATGTCACTATGCCATTTTATATTTGTATAACTATGTGTGGTAGTAAAAAATGATATGTAATACATTTTATTTGATGTAATGGATGGTAGTTTTAACTTTTGGATTGTAAAATTTATGAAAATATCACTAATATCAAAAGGCATTGATGATGTCACTGTTGTCTTTACCTATAATATTGTTAATAGAAAATGTGTCAATTTTTGTTTCAATCTTTCCACTATGTATTTATATGGAAGTAAGTTCTCTTATTTTGTTTTTTAATGATTAGTAACTTGATTAATGACCAAATGAGAGTACCTAAAAATGGATGTCCTTGATATTATTTTTTTGGGCTATGGAATATATGGTTATCAAGGCCTCATATTATGTTATATTATTGGTGCAAGGAAAAACTATTCTATAAGAGAATGGCATTAATTTTATATTTGTAGTACAAAATATGATACTTGAACCCATATCCATCATACATATAGATCCATCAAAGGCAATTGTCCATGTATTATTGAGTATAATATATGTTGTGAACTCATCACATAATGCCTTTCTAATTAGGAAGTGATCTGGTAATGGAGATGCTTCTAGTTAATAAACTATAACTTGACCTTTTACTAATTTTTGAGATATAAACATGAGATAAAATTATGTAAGTTGCATCACCCATTTAGCTATTTGGCCAGTTAGGTGGGTTTTGTTCATGATAAACTTCAAGGGATCTTCTTTAATTATAATATGGATCTCATTATGGAGCAAGTGGTGTAGCAATTGATTGCATAGCAAATACTAATGATAGACAATTTTTTCATTATGGTATAATTACATTCATAATAAATCAAATGACATGCTATATAATAAATTGTGTGCCTTATATGGTCATCATCATATTGTGATAATAGACCCCACAAGAGCTCACGAGTTATTGAGATATAATAGAGTAATGGTAGATTTGGTATAGGATGCATAAGTAATGGTGGATTTGTTAAATATTTCTTGATTTTGTCAAAAATTTATTGACAAACATCATCTGAGATAAAAAACATCTGTCCTTTTTATTAATTGTGTGAAATTAATCATTTTATTGGCCAACTAAAAAATGAAACTTGGAACTATATGATTTATAAACTATAAACATCATATCTATTTTAGATTGGTTGATGGTGGCATGTCACAAATAGATTTTAATTTTTTTAGATCAACCTCAATTCCCCACTAGGAGATAATGTACCTCAAGAGCTTTCTGTAAAATAATCTTACAACACATTTATTTGGATTTAAACACACATTGATCTTTTAAAAGTGTTCAAATATTTATCATAAATCTATAACATGATCTTTTATTGTTTTAGATTTTATGAGTAAATCATTAATATAGCGCTCAATAGTTTTATGGATAAAATTATGGCAAATGTGTGTCATTGCATTTTGATATGTTCTATCATTTTTTAGTCTAAAATAAATGAAATTATAACAAAATGTTCCACATGGGGTGGTAGCTGCTATTTATTCTTGGTCTACTTGGCTAATTTTGATTTGGTTATATCTGGAAAAACCATCTATGAACAAAAATGTCTCATATCTAGATGTATAATAAAAATAATGTCGATGCTGGGCAAAGTAAAGTTTTATTTTAGACAAGATTTATTTAAGTCATGATAATTAGTGCAACATCAAAATTCCACATTAGGCCTGATAACGGGTAGAATTTTAGAAACCCAATCAGAATGTGTAACATATGAAACCCACACCTAAGAGATTTTGAATTTCATCTTTGACTAGTGATACCACCTTGGGATGAATTTTAATTTTTTTTGGTTGAATAATTTTAAATTTGGATATCTTAATATATTATGCATTGCTACTAATGGGTTAATCCCAAGCATATATAGATAAGCCCAAAAAAATATTTTTGGGTAATCATGTAATACATGTTTATAGGTTTTACCTTAATCCTCCTATATGATTGAAGTGAGTAATATTGGTTGAAGATATTTATCTATTCCATAGTTATATTATATTTTTTCTTCATTTAATAAGATGGATTGATATACGATATATTATGTAGTAGGAATAATATTTGGTGCATCATGTCAGATATTGGTATCATCACTCTAACCAAAGCAAGCATGATAATAGGTGGCATGAGAAGACCTATTATTTTTATATAAGTAATATATATCCTCATATGTCCCCAAGTACTCTAGAAATGACTCGTCATTGATAACTCATCCAGTGTCCAAATTTATAGTGAAGATTTTTCATCAATAACATGAGGTTTTACCACTTGTATATCATTTTTAGAAGTAGGTATATGCATACATTTTATCTTAGCCCATACAAAACATGGTTAATTAGAGTACAATGTTTTTTTCTTGCATATTTTGCTAAAAACCCCAAATTTTATTGATTTGCATTATGAGCAGGGAAAATAGGTTGGGCTACACTTTTTATTTTTATTAATCTTTATCATTTACATACATGTTTAATCAAACATCGATAGTTGAAATAGAAGGTATAATATTTTGGTGTAGTAATATTCATTTATTTTACCATCACATAATGTTTTAAGGGAGTAGTATCAACTAGACACATAAATAAATCCCTAGTGGATGGATTTTAGGCATATGTGTAAATTTTTTGGGACAACATACATTTCATGCATCCAATTACATCATAAAATAATTTTATAATTTAAATAATTGGGTAGAACTTTGCATAAAGTACACATGTATAGGGTCTCATAAAAATGTACAATGTTATCTATCCTAGTACATGTTGCGAAGTATTGCCAAATTCCTTGAAGATCATACTTGAGGATTGCATATATTTATCCCCAATGCTAAGTAGGGAAAGGAAATATATGTTATAAATGTTGAGTTCGAGACAATTGTCCACGAGTACTCTTTTGACCATTTTATTGTATACAAACCTTTATGTACAATGTCAAACATAATTTTTAAAATGTTAAGGTGGTAAATCCTCTTTTTCAAAATATATATTATTTTCAGTCCATTTAATAGAATTTATAACATAAGCCACATATCATGGTTTTGATTTACTGGGTAATATGGACACACATAATGCATTCAAAAGGACATATTTATAATGATAAGAATGATGTAATAAATCTAAAATTAAAGTTTTAGTAATGAAATCATAGGGGTGGGTTTTAGAAAATGGTTGTTTCACACATTCCCTTTGGTGCTTAGTAGTGATAGGCAAAAGCTCATTTTAAACACTATAATGAAAAGGGGTATGCAAGGATGTATTTTATTGAAATGTGGAATATTTTGAACCCCTTTTGTTTATAGTTTTTATTGTGTTAACCATGTACACAACATGATAAGTGATGACTATAATTATGTAATAGTTAATGAAGTAACTAATAGATGCATCCATATTAAACATGATTTGTAGGAAAATAAAATCTAATTTTTGGGTTTTAAATATTTAGAGATATGATAAATATATAAAGTACTTTATTTTATAGATGTTGAGTTAATTACAATACCAAAGAGAAATGATAATTATCCAAGTTTATTATGTGTAGGTAGACTCGACTAAAAATAAGTGTAAAGTAGGTAGGATCAAATTTTTGCATCAATCATCAGATTCTATAAATGGTACTTTTGTATCTACAGACACTACCATTAGATATGGACACTACCATAAATGCTAGTGTCTAACTATGATGTATGTTTTTGTTATGAAATAATGACTATATCCACATGTGAATAAATTTGTTGTTCTATCCTTTTTTTACTTTATGTGGATGTATTCAGATCTAGGATTCAAGGTGTCACTCTTTGTTGATTTATCAAAACTTAGCTCTTCACACTTCTTTACCCTTGGAATGAATTTAATAAAATGGGTTGGTGGCTTCATGATGTATAGATAACCCATAATACCCCTCTCTTAATGGGATGCTCCTACATAGCCAATGCTCTAAAGAGGGCCTCATACTTACGTAGTTCTCCCCTATGTGTGTGAAAGTATGTACACAAGGGTGAAATAACTATATTAAAATGCATGTAGTGATATAACTTGAAATTTGACAAATATTTCTCATGAGTTACTCACATAATGCGTTATACCTATAATATGATTTATCTTAAACTTGATATGCAAATATGGATGAATAGGTCAAAAAAGATTGGTTGTGTAGTTTATTTATTTAGATTTAGTAGGCATTTGCTTGGTATTTGATATATGAGGAATGAGAAGCCTTAGACTTGTATATATACCACACCTTTTGAAAATATATCATGATAGGGTTAAATATAAAAATAAAGCCAACCCATAGGTTTTAAAACATTATCATTTTGGATTATTTTTGGAAACTAGACACTAGATAAGGTTATGGACACTATCATCAATGGTAGTGTTCCTTTGTGGCTGGTAGTGTCTATAAGGCTAAAAAATGGATATGGATATGAAACTAATAACGAAATATATTTATCACATTTTAAACTTTTTTTATGGTATATGAGACTTATGTCATCATAATGATATGAATCAAACTAAGACATAATAATTTAGGTATAGTGAGATGGTGAATGTAATCCTTTTAGTAGTAGAGAGGTCCAAAACTCAAAGGTGGAGCCCTAATTAATATTTTTCAAATGTACTTGACTAAGATGCTATAAATATTCATTTTTAGTGTATAAAATAGGATATAAATGACTAAAATAAATTAGATATTTAGACATGGCACTTAAGCATACATCTAAATGTAAAATACTAAAACTAATTACAATGATTTGATAAATAACATATGATAAGTATATTAATTCAAAAAGTGGATGATTGCTTACATTTTTTGTCTAATTTTATTTTGTGATTGAATTCTAAAACTAAAAATCAAACTAAACTAGGGATATGATTCTTCCAATTCGATAACTATGTTTTTAAGGGTCAATTCCATCAGATCTAGGTTTGTGTCAATTCCTAATTCTGACATGTTCTAATTAGTACTATATTAGGTGGAAATAAGGGTTTTTTTTATCATGTGTCCATATATACATGATTCTATGAGATATAAATGCAAGATCCCTAACCTTATTGATGCACATATCTTCATAAAGCATTCTATTTCAACTTAAAATCCCAGGTGTGCTTGTGAGGGATATAAACACACAAAATCAGGGGAAGTGTAATGGGATGAACTAACCCTAATCACCCATGCTTTAAAATTCACCTTTGCATACATATATGATAATCTAAGGATGGAAATAAATCCATGTGTATTTATCTCACCTAGTATGATTGTGAAATTTTGCTCCTTGGCTACATATATGCAACTTATGATTTGGATCCAATATTAAAAATGCTTTATTTGACTTGGATTTGTTATGATTCTAACTTGGATTTTGACTCCTCATAGTGATTAATTTACAATTTGGAAAGAATATGAAATTTTTTCCCTATGTGTTGTAGTGTATAGATAAATTCCAATTACATTTTGAATGAGACCTTGATTTGTTTATATATGAGTCCAATTGGGTAATTTTCTATGCCATTTACATGCTAGGTAGATGGGTTGAACCAAAGGAAAGGTTTTATTTTAAATAATAACTATTATTAGTAATGATTCAATATTAACTAAATAATGTTAAAATCAATTGGAGATATTGATTGAATCTAGTGGAATTGACCTATGTATAGGCAAATTGAACTGAAGCTCTAAATTTGTTTGTGGAGGATATAAATCAAGTTTGAAATATAAAGTGAGTTTCCTATAAGTGTTTAGTATTATAAAAAAAAGTTTCAAACTCATAAGATAACATGTTAGTGTGAAATAATAGTACATTAGGACCATATTTATGCACTCAAGTCATTAATGGTAAAGGTTGTCAAGCTAGTTATTTTCAGGTACCAAATATAATATTTTGGTATTTATAATATATTTCTAAGGTTTTCAAGGAATGTGATTATTTTATAAGCATGCATTATATTTATAGGCCTATGATTATTTTCCATGAATAGTTTTATTCATAGGAATGTGATGGTTTCTAGGACTATTATGATTTTTGAGGCCTATGATGCTTTTACATGTATGTGCTATTTTGTTAGGCTTATTATTCCTTTCTAGGAGAGTGAGTCTTTTATAGGTTGATAATGCTTTTTTAGGCTTGTGATGCTTTATAAGATCCAAATTTTATTCCAAAACTATGATGATTATTTATCCTTGTAATGATTTTCCACTCTTGTGATAATTTTATAACATTTTGATGATTTTATAGGATTTTTATGATTTTATATAATAATGATGCATTTCAAATATTTTGTGGATTTCTAGGCTTGTGATGTTTTTCTAAGCTTGTGATGCATTTCCAAGTCTATGACACTTTCCAAAGTCTACTATGCTTTACCTTGTGTGCAATACATTTTTAATCTTACTATCATTTTTCATGCTTACAATGTTTTTATAATCCTACAATGATTTTTATTTAGAAGGATTTTTTTTCTTACATATAATTTTTTCGTAAGCATCTTATTCTTTATTTTATATGATTAGTACTATTTTTACCCAATGTTTACACTAAATTATAAATATTTTATAATATTATCCTTATAATCTAAAAATAAAGAGGGAATTTTTAAAATTTCAAAATAATCATGATTGTTGTTTTTATAGGATTATACACCCTTATGAATCACATCTCAGTGATATTTTCCACCTATTTTATAAATTTTCAAAGATAGGTTCATTTATATTTTCCATACTATAATTTTTCATATCATAGATGTCCCATATATGAGAAACCATAAAATGGCAATAACATATTTTAAGGTAATATCCACTCCATGATATTTCACTACATTAGTAATATGAAGGTGTTATTTATCATTTTTCATATTGTTGATGCCTAAATATGTATCATAGGTGTACAAAGTGTTCAAAAATACTTCTCATTTTAGAATTCTAAGAATTCAGTGCATGAGTTGTAGGCTATGATAATCTTGTTATCTATGGATGAAATTGAGGCAAAAAAAGTGGACTATTTTACAATGTTTATAACATTTGGTGGTTGGGAGCCACTGTGGCCTAATAATTAGTCTATGCAAAATATGAAGTATGTTATGATAATAATGGTGAATTATGATAAATAACTAATCTAAGATGGATATTTAAAATGAAAAATAAGCTAGTGTGATCTGGTTAAAAAAACATTAAAAGGAAAGGTAGGGCAGAGAAGAGATGTTCCTAATCTTCTTTCCAAACACTATGACAAAGTTTAGATAACCTCCAAGCATGTACTTAACCAATGTATGACATGAAGTAGCATAAGCTCATATCTTTTCACACATCAAGAAAACATCTAAAGATGGTATGAAATAATGAAAATAAGAACCAAGTTCACTTTAAATATTTACCCCTGCAAGTAAACAACATTATCCCAAATGCAAAAAGAATAAAAAAAATGAAGTGAACCTAAGGTCTTTTAATTAACCTAGCATTGGTACAAGTTAACAACTTTGGATTCAAATTTACACACCAAGAACTCACAAGAACCATTAACATATAGAAATTATAATAATCAAGTGAGAGAGAATCCAAAATAATAAAAGCACAAGAAAAATTGTAAAAACTTTGCATAATTCCTTGCTTATTATTTACTCAAAAGTTACAATTGGTTTTTTGGACCTAAGAACTCATCCTTTTTACAATTTATAATACTCATTTTATATAATGTAAGGAAGTATGTTAGTTAGTCATATCCAATTAAAAAAGTACAAGTGTTAGGACAACTATCCTTTCTACAAATGTTCTAGAATATACTAGACTTTCCTCAATAGATTGATCTACAGGCAATGTGTTCTACAATCTAAACATGTCTTTATGAATAGAATATTCCATTTTAAAAATATATAATGCTTAGATATAGGAATAATATTCCTATGTCACTTAATCTAACTTTGAGAACTCTTTGTTGTAATTTTGTCTCTCTAATAGGATCTTCATTCTGGAATGTTATTCTTCAATTAGCTCAAGGTCAACAACTAGTTTCATGAAAAACTTCTTCATTTGATTTGATAAGCTCTTGTGAACTTTATCCACTGTACTTGATGCCTCCTTAATGCCTTAAACTTTATCGACTGTTCCTTTTACATTAGAATCATATCCATGATCCTATCATTGTCAATAATAATATTGCCTATGCTTTAGTGCCTTACCCCTTTCATGAACTAGGAAGCTCTTTTATTTGATCTCATCATTTGTAATTAGACCATTTGGACTTAGTGTAGTAGTGTCCTTGACCACTATATCTAATATATGGATTTTCTTATCTTACAGTTGTTTGAGATCATTTGAAACATCTCCCATCTCCTAGGACCATTTTCTTACATCCTTAATCTTGTCTACTAATATAGCCATAACCATGTTTAAATGAGTTATGCTTACTATTTTGAAACTATGGATTCGATCTTCTATGAGGATATTTATCAATCCATTTACATTATTATTTGAAGCTTGCCAATGGCTAACCTGGACTATAGATGAAGTTTCATGCTTATTTGATGCACCTTGTTTGGATCTTATGGTCTTTGAAAAGCTGAGCAAATCATATATGGTGGTCTCAAATTGTTTGATCAAAGTTTTTGGTACTGACAAGATGAATTGTTCTTCTAAATTATTATGCTACTATTGTAGGCCTTTAAGGGCTACCTATAATTACTCTACCTATGCTTGGGCTAACTTTGTGACATTTTACTTAAACACTTTTTTTGATCTACCATTGCTATAAATTCTATCAAATTACTCACTAATGACTATAATTTAGTTTTGGATTGAATTATATTTGCATAGGTGATAATCCACTTCTCCTCGACATATTCACAATGTATATAGGAACAAATTAGGGATTTCATGTGTTTTAAGGGATTCTTTGGCATTCAAATAGGTTCAAAGGGAGGTTTAATGATGTCTCTATGCTTAATTTAAAATCTTTGTGACTTAGAATGCATTTATATTTAGCTATTTATACCTTTGCATCCCCTATAGGTCCATGGAATACTTAGATATATCATGTTTTGCTTGCATGGCATTACCATGGCACCTCTGTGGCATCCTACTCTTCATTATTCAAGAATATGATTGTTGCCTTTGAAAATTCAACTTTGGTCTTGTACCATTTGATCCATTTGTGTGAATCAACACAATACATAGATATATGGATTATTTGGATACAAATGGATATCTTAAAATTAATGTTTGCATGCCCATCATTTGACATTTATGTGGATGTCTTTGATGTCTACCTGACCATCAATTTTTCAACACCTCATTGGGAATCTTTACTAAGATTAAAATTGAAGTATGTGTGCTCATCATTTGACATTCGCATGAATGTACTTGAAATCCATGTGACTATCAATCTTTGAACACCTCCTCAAGACTCTTTACTAAGCTTAAAATTGACATCTGCACACCAATCATTTAACATCCATGTGAATGTCTTTTACATTTGTGTGACTATTAATCTTTGAACACCTTCTCATGACTCTTTGCTGAGCTTTCCACTTATTGCTTCTAGGTTCACTCTACTTCTTACATGTGCCACTTGGAAACTTTGTGGGGTTTTTAATTGTTAACGCTTATTACACTCCATTGGATCAATCTCATCTGAGTAAATGTGAATAATTGATCTTATAGATAAGCATAAAATTTATGCTCAAGAATATATATAAAGAACTTAGGATAAAAATATTAAGCTAAGTTCTAAACATAATGTTTTTATTCATAATAATAAATATGAATAAATATTTAAGCTAAGTTAGGGACATAATAAAAGGGACCCTACATAATAAAAGTCATAGCATAAATTCTTACAGCATAATTTTTATTGTATTAACAAATAGGAAAAACCTTAGGGTAAGGTTTTATGCTAAGATTTATAATAAAGGGACCATGTGTTTATTTAGATTAAGCTAGGATAAAAGGGAAAAAAGGGGTCGTGAGACACAAAAGAGACCAAGCATAATATTTTTAGCTAAAGGTTTGGTTGTGTTAAAAAAAACATGACCAAGCCTTAGGATAAAAATTAAACTAAGTCCATGGCATGATAATTATTCCCACACAAATTTAAACAAAATTTCCTACCAAACTTGAATTCAAATAGAGGACATGAGCTAGGGCATTCAAGATTAGGGTTTTAAGATGATCAAACAAGCGTTTAACTTGATTTCAATATGATAAAGGATAGTAAAAGATAAAATCATCATTAAATCATTAAAACCTTGATATTGCTCATTCCAAATGGACTCCATTGGAGTTGTGACCTATAACATAAAGATTAAGTGTTAGTGGCTTAAGGAAAAATTATATCAAAATCACGAATAAAAATGCCAACCAAATTAGGTGTAGATGATATTTAAATAATAATAAAGTGTAGACATGCTAATGACACTCTGATCGAATGAATTTTCATATTTAGGATAAAAATTTGCATTATTTAACACAAGGGTCCCCATTTTTTATAAATGGGGGTATGTTGACCTCAACAAATGGTGATTTCTAAGGGAAACATAAAAATATATTAGAACTCAAAGACTCTAGTTTAGACTAATAATTAAGATACTCATTCCACTTGATCAAAAACCATTATTTAGGTTAGTTCATGGTTAAAACAAGTGTTGCACATGTAAAATTAGGATCAAACATCAAGACATAGCCATGCTATGTGTGTGATTTGATTCCACTTACTATTTTTCATGGGATTTAGGGAGAAACTTCCAAAGTCCATGATGTTATCCATTAACACTAACTTATAACATGTTTGGATATTCATTAAGAACCTTGATTTAGCTTAGGGAAGGCTTAGACATGTATCTACTGCCATCTAAGCATCCATATCCCTGACAGAGATGCTTTTGACTCCACTCAAGGCCTTTTTCCATTGCTAGTTGGGAGTCCATAGCCTTGATAGAGATTATCCTAATCACCTTTGCTCAAAGAGCTCTTGAATTTTGAAATAAGGTTCTTATTTATTTTTGTATTTTTCAAGTCATTTTGGATTTCTAGAAAAGGTTGGGAACCAAGTTAGCCAGGTTTAGGGATTTGGTCAAGTGTTTTATCTTTAGATAATCATCCTTGGATGTAAACATTATCCCAAATAATTAATGTTTTTAAGTGCAAGCATGACTGTATCCTAATAATCTATTCTTTCACCCTACATGTGAAATCCTTCTTAGAACCAAACTCATATCATAACAAGGTTTATAATATCAAGGTAGAAGTAACCTATTCATTATTCTCTAGTAATTTCTCTAAACTATAAAACTAAGATCATATTTAAATAATCCATGATTAATCAATGTTGAGTAAACATATCTACATTTATGAACTATGGAGTTCCTTTTAAGTGCATAAATGCATTTTGAGATAAGGGTTATCCAAAAGGACTTATTAGAATCAAGGAACAAAGCAAAGAAAACAAATACATGAAATATAAAGTAGACAAATAGAAAGAAAATAAAGAGTAAACAAATATATACATTCATATGTAAAAACAAGGGACATGAAGGAAAGAACAAAAAGAAACCAATCTAGCCTACCGAAACTAACTCTAACTAGTCTTATAGTCATTCCATGAAGACTCTAGGTGGGATAGTAGAGAAGTAATACTTGAGGTATTTTTCATTGGTGGTCAATGTGAACTCTACTTCCTGTAAGTCTTTTAGCATGAAGGTGTTATCTCCAAGTATCTCAACTATCTAGTAGGGACCTATCCACAAAGGTGTAAAATTACCATGTTTACCCTTGGGCTTAGATGCCTTGTCCAAAAGAAGAAAAGTCTCATTTTCTAAATACCTTTATTTATTAATGTTTATCAAACCACCTCTTGACTATTTTTTGATGTCTACTAAAATTGGCAAAAGACTCTTCTCTTGCATCTTCCATTTATATAATATCTAATAATCTCAAACTTACAAATTATTGGTCCTTCTCCATGTACTCTTTCATGAAACTGCATGTTGGTAGATTGAGGGTGATGGGGAAGATGGGTTCTTATCCATAAAATAGTAAGAATGGTGATGCTTTAAGATCTTGTTTGATTCTGGTTCTATCTACCCAAAGGGCATACTTAAGCAACTTGTGCCATGTTCTAGGTTTATTAGATGTATACTCCTTTATAGCCTTCATCAAGTTCTTATTTGTTGATTCAGATACTCCATTACCTTGAGGGTAATGTTTTGATGAGAACTTAAGGATGATTTTTTTATCATATGCCTATCTAGTCATCTCTATGGATACAAAATCATATCCATTATCACAAACTAGAGATACAAGTGTCCCAGACCTAGTGCATATGTTTTCATCTAAAAATTTTATCACCTCTTCAGTCCTATTCTATTTAGTTTTCACTACTTCAGTCCATACGATGTAGTAGTCGATAATAGTCATAACATACTTGTGACCATCAGAGGAATTAGCATTAATGACCCCCATAAAATCCATCCCCCATTGGGAAAAAGGTTTATCAATCATTATTAGTCTTAGTGTCATAGTTGCCTTGGGATATTTGGTGTTGAAGACTTGGCATGAGTGGCACTCTATCACATGCTTGTGAGCATCTTTGAAAATTGTAGGTCAGTAATAACCAGCCCTTAATATTTTGTGTCATTATCCTTCTATATGGATGCCTACTCCTTAGCTTTTCATCGAATGTGATCATGATCTTAGTTGATCACTCTTGGAGACACATCTCAAGTAAATGCCTTCAAATTTCTTCCTATATAACAATCCATCCTTGATCATAAAGTGAGCTACCTTGAGACTTAGATATATTATTTGTTGTTTACTTAATCTTATAGGATAATAACCATTGTTTAGTAAGTAGACAATGGGATAATACCAATCATTAGGTATAAAAATTTGTTGCTCTACCTACATAACACTTAATTTGGGGTTAGTATTCAAAATTTATTGAATTAAACCTTGAAACCTTACCAATTTGGTAGTCTTTATCTCAATGTCATATTCTTGAAGCACAAACATTAATCCACTTACCTCACCTTTTTCCTAGTTTAATTTATCTTAGCATGAGCATGGTGGTAGGGTCTGGTAGAATGGCATGTAACTTATTTCTAAAGATATAATGCCTAATTCTTTTCACCGTCTTAACCAAACAAGATTCTTTCTTGTCAATCAAAGAGTAGTTCAACTCAACATTTTTAAGGTTAGCACTTATAAAAACCACTAGACGGTCACATCCATCTATCTTCTGAGTTAGAACTTTAGCTATTGTATGATCTAAAACAAAGGAGTAAAGATAAAAATATTTAGTGAATTTTGGACTTATCAGTATAGGGGATTGTTCAATTACCTCTTTGATGTCTTTGAAAGCCTTCTTTGTATCCTCATTCCAAGTGATCTTAGCCTCTTTCTTCAACATGTCATTCAAAGGTTTCACTATTTCTACAAAATTATAAATAAACTTTATTACAAAACTTATTTTACCAAAGAATAAATTCAATTCCTTCTTACTATTAGGGGGATTTATATTAAATATTTCATTTACTCTATTAGGGTCTATAGAGATTCCTCCCTCAGTGATAACATGTCCTAATAGTTTTCCATCAGTAACACAAAAAATAATTTTCTTGGGTTGAGAGAAATTCCATTCCTTCTACATATTTCCAATACCTATTATAGGTGCATAATATGATCCTCGCTATTATTAGAAAAGATAGTCATATCATCCATGTATATGATAATGCACTTACTTACAAGACCTTAAAAAGCTTGATCCATATCCCTTTGAAAGGTGGCACCTACATTTATAAGTCCAAAAGGCATTCTCTTGTAGGCAAATGTGTCCCACTTGGTAGTAAAATCAATCTTAATCATGTCCTCTTGGTTCATTAACAACTAGTTATACCTTGAAAAACCATCAAGAAAGGACATCATGACAGAACCAAAAATTATTTGTATCACTTGGTCAAGGTAAGGTAGGGGTAATTATATTTATTAGATGCTCTATTTAGATTTTTGAAATAAATGCACAATTTGATTTCACCATTTTTATTCCTAACTAGGACAAAATTAACAACCCAAGTGGAATGCCTAATAGGAAACACAAACTTGGTATCTAAGAGTTTCTTGACCTATTTGTATATCAATGGTTCTAAGATTGGGTTGACAGGCCTTTGCTTTTGTCTGAAACATTTGAAGTTTTATTTTAAAGGTGTGGTATGAGTTATGACCCTTGAATCAAAGATCTTAAGGTCATCATATGGCTAGAATATGATATCTTTATATTTAGTTAGCATTTCTTTGGATCTTTTCGACTCAATGCTTGTATAGGCTATAACAATATTAACTAGCTAAGGTTGACCTTGAAGTCCAAGATCAATTTCATTATAATCCTTCCCACTTACTTTTAGAATCCTGGCATTCTCAACTAATCTATTAGAATCAAAGAGTCTTTCTAAGTCTATCATGCCTTTAGAGATCTTATTGTCATTTAGATGAATGACCTTGTCATCAAGTTTGCCTTCAATCATCATCAAGGAGACTAGATTCATCAATAATGTGACCCTCAAACACTCCTGACTAGTCATGAAGTCTATGGTCTACTAATCATCACTGAATACCTGTAAGTGGTTTACATTATCAGGCACTAAGGGATATGGGATTAATTCAATTATAAGGATTTATAAGTTGGATTTTTGAATGGGCATAAGGTTGGCTACAGTTCAATCAATTTCATCGGTAGCCTTGTTTTCTTCCTTAGGGATTGATATAATGTTAAAATCATCAAAAAATTCAATTAAGTCCCACACTCTAAATTTATAATTCTTGAGATAGGATAACTTGCATTGATATTTACTCTTGACTTGATTAACCACTAGTTCATAATCAATAAAAAATAATAGTTCTTTGGCCTCACGTTTGATTGCAAATTATAATCCAAGAATAAGTGCTTCATATTCATCCAAATTATTGGTGCATGGGAATTGAAGTTTGTAAGATGCATTATATTACCACTCTTACACCAGAACCTAATTTACATTTAGCACAATCAAAATAAAGTTTTTATAACCTAGACAAAGCATGAGAAGTTTTAGAGTTACATATCTTTGTGGTGTCAAAAGTTTAAACACTAAGATCTAAATCAACCATGTTGACCCTCTCATTGATTACAGTGTACTCAGTGATAAATGCTTCATTTTAGGCTCTCTTTCTATCTTGATTTGGTTGGGAACTCCCTTCCAAGGCAACCACCTATGTGAAAAATCTGTTGACATGTAACCTTTCAATATCCTAATCCAATCTCTTCTCAACAACATCCCATAAGCATCAGGGATGTCCACTACTTAGATATCAATGAAATATTTGATCCTTAGCTCTAAGGTAATCTACATGTGAATATTAAATAATTCACCAATCACTTCAACTCTTAATTTATATAATTGATTTACAACTCTATTATATTTAATGGGAGTCAAATGTAATTGTTCACAAATACCCTTAGGCATAACATTTGTAGATGCACCAAAATCTAACAAATAATTAAGTAGGTTCTTACCAAAGATCATGACTATGAGTAGGAAAGGAGGAACATCTGCCTTAATTTTGTGTATGGAAACATTAACATGCACATACTTTTGAGACTTATCAGGATTCTTAGATAAATATTCCAACAACATATCCATTTGTTCTATAATTTGAGTCAACTCATGTAAGGTAATGTTAGATTTGATCTTTTTCATGTCTTATACTATGTTATAGCCACTCCTACCAGAAGAATTAGATGTATCAACATTGGGTTTATAAGTACTTTCCTTAGGAGGCTATGGATTTTTATATGATGTAGTATCAAGAGAAGTCTCAAATTTATTTGGAGGAGTCAAAGTGGTTAATGGTTTCTTCTGCTCCTTGTTTCTCAGAGGATAAGAATTTTTCAAATTTTTTGAAAAGCATGAATCTATTTGAGAATATCTTGAGGCTCATTGTCCTCTTAGAAAGGGAACTCAAATGTCTCCACCATGAGAGTTGAATCAATGGATCTAGATGACCTTGAGGAACCAAATTTACCTACATCACAATCCTTATTAGGGACAACTTCAAAAGTATCTAATTCTTCTTGGAAGGATTCAAAAACATTAAAAAATTCAACACAGTCTATTTCTCCATGCTTATAGGTGCAATGAACTCTACAATAGTTAGGCAAAGTAACATCAATAAGATTTATATTAAGCACATTATTGCTAGTAGATGGCTCATTATGCTTGATGTTGTGGTAACTATCATTCTATAATCTATTAATGGGCCTATTTAACCTTTGGAAGGAAAAATTCCTATAAGATCTCTCTCCAATATTGCTTACTTTCTTTTGTAACTGAAGGAAGTCAGTGCTAATATTTTGAATGATATTGAGGATAGAGTCACTCTCATTTTTTGGGGCCTCAGAATTAGGAACGTGAGTATTAGTATAGGATGTAGGAATTAAAGATTTCTAATCTTGTGGATTATATCCACTGGCATCATTGTTTAAGAATCCCAAGTTTTGAGTAGGATGTGCATACCTCAAAGGTAGTTGGTTCAAGACTAAAAGTTGGTTCAGGGTAGGCATATTCTAGTTAGTATTGGGAATAACATTCAAAATGGGTAAATGTGGATTGACATTAGGAATGGAGTATGCCAATTTTCCTTGGGGTTGTATCTAGTTATTAATAATCATAACCTTCACATAAGCCAAATCTAATGTGTTCATGGGATCCACAACTCTATTTATATAAACATAAGTTATAAGATCCAAAGCATCATTAAATATTTATAAGGCTAAAGCCTCATCATGTCTATAAGGAGATATGGTTATACTAAAAATTTTATATAACCTAACATTGAAGGCTCTTATGAGCTCATTTACATCCCTTTTCATTGTGGTGAATTGTTGGTACATGACACAAGGGCTAATGATTTTCCCAAATTGGCTAATAAAAACATTGTTAAAATCAACCCAACTGGTAATGTAGTTTTTAGGAAAGTTTAGAAACCATTTAAATGAAACATATTTAAAAGTAAAAGGAAATAGTCTACATGCTACATCTTCATGAGTCACATTCAATAATCTCAATGAAGCTTTGAAACTCTTAATGTGTTCTTCAGTAGTTATAATACCACTAGGACTAAATATTGGCAAATATTTTTTAGGATTATGAGGAAGGTCATGTAACATACATGGCACATTTATTGAAGAACCACCTAGCCAAGCCATACCTCAATAGGGATTGAACATAAGAATACTTTGAATTGGTGATGTTGGTAAAGACTTTGAAAGCCTGTGCTTACCTTTGTCTTCCCTAGTTCTCCTATGAACTTCCAATTAAAATAAAGGTTCTTTGGTCTCTGAATATGACCTTGTCCTAATTTTGGATGATTTTATAATCCAATATTTGAATCATGTTTGAAATATGATGTGTCAGTCTTATCTTTGCAGGGAATAATGATCAAACTTGCACATTAAGCAAAATTTGCAAATATTTATATAAAGGATAATAAAGGACAATAATATTCAACTAAGTTAACTCAAAGATGTATCCAAAAATGTAAATATGATCAATCTTTACTCGTTTAATCCCAACTAAACTCAAATTAGCAAAATATCTATCAATATTTGATCAAAACAACTATTACTAACCTCAAACCTATGTAATTGATAAATCTTAATCTATATTTACCATAATTATGAATATACCTTCAAATAACATTGATATTTGTCTAAATAAAGCATAAATATGGGTCAACGACCATAACGATAAATAATATTTAAAAAATTGAGCAAAGATTAACATAATTGTACAAAGGTTAGACCAATCTTTAAACATAATTCATAAGAATGAACAAAGGTACTTCAAATATACAAATATCTAGTTCACTCCCTCCTTCTAGCACTAGTGAAGCTCCTCATTTTGATTCCTAAACATGTATCACAGGTGCCCAAAGTGTTCAATAACACTTATCATTTTAGAATTCTAAGAGTTCAACACATGATTTATAGGTTGTGATAATCCTATTATCTGTTGATGAAATAGAGACAAAGTAAGTGGACTATTTCAAAATATTTATAATGTTTAGTGGTTGGAAGCCACCATTGCCTAATAGTTAGCCTATGTAGAATATGAAGTATTCTATGCTAATAATGGTGAGTTATGATCAAGAACTAATCTAAGATGGATATATACAATGAAAATTATGCTAGCATGATCTCATTAAAAAGGGAGTAAAAGGAAAGATAGGGTAGAGAAGATATGTTATTTATCTTCATTCCAAACACTATAAGTTAAAATAACCTCCAAACATGCACTTAACCAATGTATGACATGAAGTAGCATAATCTCAAATACTGTCACACATTTGGAAAATATCTAAGGATGGTATGAAATAATGTAAATAATAACCAAGTAAACTTTAAATATTTACCCCTATAAGAAAAAAAAAACATTAGCCCAAATGCAAGAAGAATAATAAAATGAACTGAACTTAAGGTCTTTCAATTAACCTAGCATTAACACAAGTTAACATCTCTACATTTAAATGTACACACTAGGAACTCACAAGAACCATTCAAATCTGAAAATCAAAATAAATAAATGAGAGAGAAGCCAAAGTAACAAAATGCACAAGCAAATTTGGATAAACTTTGTATAATTCCTTTCTTATATTATTTTTTAAAAAGTTACAATTAGCTCTTTGGATCTAAGAACTCCTTTTTACAATTGACAATACTCCTTTTATAGAATGCAAGTAAGTATGTTAGTCAGTCATATTTAATTAAAAAAGTATAAGTGTTAGGACAGATTTTATTTCTATAAATTTTTTATAAATATTAGACTTTCGTCAATGGATTAATCTATAAGCGATCTAGGCAACACTTCAGGAAATGGTCCTACCCCAATTGGTGGCAGAACTTCTGGGAGCCATAACTTTTGCACCATAGCTCCATTTGACTCCCTGTTTGAACCATTGGAAAGATAAGAATGAGGAGAACACCATGAGATGGAAAAAGCTTTTCTTAATGGGTTTTGACCTCTAAAAACCAAATGGAAGTTCCCCAAATTTTAATTTTAGTAGTGTACTCTAAAAATAGTAAGTTTCTAAAAATAGTAATTTTTAGAATTTTGTGTTATTGTAATTCATGGAAGTCAAACCATTTCATCTCCCTTGAGATTGGTGACCTTCCACATCCTCTTCCTACCTTGAAAAATAGGTATAAATAGACATGTATCCTGAAAAGGAAAATATACATCTCTTCCCAGAGATAGGCATATGTTGTATCTACAATTTTAAGTAATAAAACATCTTTTCTTAGAGATAGCATTATTATTTATGTGTTCTTGAAATATTCCTCAATCAAGACTTTCAATTTTTGGATCAATAGACAATGTGTTCTACAAGTTACACACACCTTTACAAACATAATATTCCATTTTCAAAATATATAATGCTTAGCTATAGGAACAATATTCCTAAGTCACTTAATCTAACTTTGAGAATGCTCTATTGCAATTTAATCTCTCCAATAGGATATTCATTCTAGAATGTTATTCTTCAATTATATCAAGGTCAACAACTAGTTTCATGAAGATATCCTTTATTTGATCTACTAAGCTCTTATGAACTTTATCCACTTTGCCTGTTGCCTCCCTAATTCTTCCAACTTTATTGATTATTATTTTTGTATTTAGAATCATATTCATGATCCTATCATTGTCAACAACAATATTGCCTATGATTTGGTGCCTTACCCCTTTCATAAACTGGGACGCTCTTTTATTTAATCTCATCATCTATAATTAGACTAGATGGATTGAGTGTAGTAATATCCTTGAATAAGATGTCCAATATATGCATTGTCTTATCTCCCAATTGTTTGAGATCATTTAGAACATCTCCCATCTCCCAGGACCATTTACTTACATCCTTGATCTTGTCTACTAATATAGCCATATCCATGTTTAGGTGAGTTATGCTTACTATTTTGAAACCATGTATTTGATCTTCTATGAGGACATTAATCAAGTCCATTACCTTGTTGTTCGAAGCTTGACACTAGCTGACTTGACCTGTATCTAAAGTTCCATGCTTATTTGTTGCATCTTGTTTGGATCTTATGGTCTTTCCTAAATTGAAAAAATCATCCATTGTGGTATCAAATTATTTGATCATGGTTTTTGGTACTAACAAGATGGCATGTAGGCATTTCAGGGATACATATAACTAATTTGCCTATGCTTGGGCCAACTCTATGACATTTTCTTTAAATACATTTTTGGGATACCATTGTTGTAAATTCTATCAAATTAATTACTAATGAGTATAATTCAATTCTAGATCAAATTATCTTCACATAGGTGATAATCCAATTCTCCTCAGCTCAATCATAATGTATATAGGAATAAATTAGGGCTTCTATATGATTTTAGGGATGGCATCTTGACATTTTCATGGCATGTCCATGGCATCTTGCTCAACACTGTTAAAAAATAAGATCATTGCCTTTGAAAATTTAGCTTTGATCTTGCACCGTTTGATCTATTTGTAGTAATCAATGATGTTTGTATATCTTTGTATTATTTGGACCTAAATGACTATATTAATATTGACATCTATGCACCCATCATTTAACATCCACGTATACATCTTGGATGTCTACAAAACCATCAATTTTTCAACATGTCATTAGGACTCTTTACTGAGCTTAAAATTGACGTTTCCACACCCATCATTCGACATCCACATGAATTTATTTGATGCCTGTGCGACCCTCAATATTTGAACATCTCCTTAGAACTCTTTATTAATCTTAAATTTGACATCTACGCCCTTTCCATTTGACATCCATGTGAACATCTTTAACATTCATGAATCCATCAATATTTGAACACCTTCTTAGGACTCTTTGCTAAGCTTGCCACTTGTCAGTTCTGGGTTTGCTTTGCTTCTTGCATGTGCCACTTGGAAGCTCCGTGGGAATTTTAATTGTCAACACTAATCATGATCCTTTGGATCAATCTCATTTGAGCAAATGTGTATCATTGATCCTACAAACAAGCATGAAAGTTATGCTTGAAAATATATATAAATAACTTAGGATAAAAAGCTTAAGCTAAGTTCTAAACATAATGTTTTTATTCCTATTAATAAATATAAATAAATCTTTTAGCTAAGTCTTAAACTAAGTTAGGGACATAATAAAAGAGACCCCACATAATAAAAATCATAGCATAAAGTATAAGACTACGATTTTTATTGTATTAATAAATACAGTAAACCTTAGGGTAAGGCTTTAGGCTAAGATTTATAACAAAGGGACCATGCATTTATTTAGACCAAGCTAGGATAAAAGGGATCAAAGGGGTGATGGGACATCAAAGATACCAAGCATAATATTTTTAGCCTAAGGTTTGGTTGTGTTGAAAAAAAACATGACTAAGCCTTAGGATAAAAACTAAACTAAGACCATGGCATGATAGTTGTTCCTCCACAAATTTAAACAAAAGTTCCTAACAAACTTGAATTCAAAAGGAGGACATAAACCAGGGTATTCAATATTAGGTTTTTAAGTTGATTAGACAAGATTTCAACTTGATTTCAATAGGCCAAAGGATAGTAAAAGATCAAATCATCATTAAATCATTAAAACCTTGATATTGCTCATTCTAAATGGACTCCATTAGAGTTATGAACTACAACATAAAGATCAAGTGTTAGCGACTTTAGGAAAAATTGGATCCAAATTATGAAAAAACATGCTAACCAAATCAAGGGTAGATGTTCTTCAAATAAAGATAAAGTGCAAACATGCTAATGACACTCTAATCAAATGAATTTTCAAATTGATGGTATAAATTTTCACTATTTAACACAAGGGTCCCCATTTTTCAAACATGGGGGTATGTTGACCTCAAAATATACATCTAAGAAAATAACAAAAAAAAAAAAAAAAACATCCAAGGACACCCAACACAACTCCAAAATGCGACCACACCCTAGATAGATCAACTAATATATGTCTTTGTCTGATAATATGGTAAGGAAATTTAGTATCTAGGATGAATCTATAGTCCCCTTAGTTAGAATCATCTTTGTACATGAAATATATCAAACTATTAAACAAAATTAGTCTCTTGTCAAGGAAAATTAGAAAAAATAAGTAGATTATATAAATTACACAAAATAAAAATATACATAAATATGTATATGCCATTCCTAGAGTATGTCATTAGACATGTATTAATTTTATACTTAATTGACCATTTTGACATGATGTCATATGAATTTATTATAATTATCCTAGTTCATTGGGCATTTTGAGAAAACCATCATTGATTTAGTGAATTTTATGCTACATTGACCATTTCTTTCCCAACTTAATTGAACACCCCTAACATTATTCTACATTGTCCATATAGCTAGACTTCATTGACCATGCTCCAAAAATTAGGCTTTATAATTTCATCATCCATGCCCATAAAATTATAGAGGCACATAACCTTACTAATTTCTCCTAAAATCATGTAATTTTTCAAATCCATTTAAAGTAGAAACCCATTGATACCCTTATTTATCTCATCAATATGATGCCCTTTAGGGAAAATTTTTCTAGGTATATTCACCCCATTTTTACATTTTTCTTATTATAACCTCTTTATCCATCCTAAAATTAAAATGGAAAACCTACCATGTCCAATGCACTAAAATATATGTTTACCTCTCTGTATCTTATCCATATCTTTTTTTTGCAACATAAATGGCTTTCCATAGCTCTCAAAATATCAAAAAAAAAAAACAATAATCAAGTTAATAGACCTAACTCCTATTTATAGGTTTGCAAATTAAGAAAATTAATTTTTGAATGATTGAAATATTATCCTTGAAATTTCATAATTTGTTCATACTTTCATTTTCCTCATATTCTTAGGGATTTATTCCTGATGTTTGTCATTGTATTAATGGTTGATTTAAATTTTTATTTATTTATTTTACTTTATTCTCATTTATTTTTCCTTAAAATGGCTTGGAAAAAGGAAGGACTAAGGGTGAATTTTTGTCCACTTCACCTCTTTTATTGGTTCAATAAAGTTCTAGAAATATATTTAAGAAAAAACAACATACAAACTTGAAACTTTTATGAATTATATAAACAAACCATAAAAATATATTATAATATTAATTATTTAGATAATAAGTAAACAATATATTATCAAAAATATTGATGAGATGTGGGTGAGTTGGTAAAGTGACTTGGTGGATACAACTACCACCCAGGTTCAAATCTTAGATGGTATTGGAGGCTGGTTGTGGCTGATTATTGGTATTGGGTCAGTTGTGGCCATTGATGGTATTCTCAAGCTAGTTGTGCCCATTTTTGGTAATTTTGGGCTGATTGTGGCCATTTTTGGTAATTCTGGTACTTGTGTACTTGGGTATATGGGCCCTTGATTGTGTCCCTAATTGGTTGGAGCTCCATTCTAAAGCATATAAGGGTAAATATCCCACCAAAATTGAAAATATATATATATATATATATATATATATATATATATATATATATATATATATATATATATATATATATATATATATATATATATATATATATATATATATATATATAATTATAATAATAATAATAATAATAATAATAATAATAATAATAATAATAATAAATAAATACTCTAATTTTAATTAATTTTGTATTATTTATATTGATTTAATCTAATGGCAATAATATCTTTGAATGCATCATGTATTGTTTAAATATATCATATCGAGGGAGCTCTTGAATATTTGTCACGTCTATCCTCAATTAGAATTTTTCTATGTTATACTACCATCAATCTTCTTTCCCATGTGGGAATCCTAATTTTCCTCTAAATTTGTTGTTTTCTCCTTGATATTATACAATTTGGATGATATTTTACTTATTTAATGGGCTCCCCTCATGAGCTTAAATCATTTGATACAACATAATAGGAAAGAAGCATTCATGGCAATGAAGCGAACAGACAAGTTTATTCCAAATGTATACCTTGAGGTAATGTAACCCCTACTTAGGATTATCCTCTTGATGTTTTAATGGATTTTATTAATTTTGTTACTACTTTCAAGTGGATTGAAACTCATACCCTTATAGGATATTTTTTGGGTCATATTCTAGCTAAATCCATGTTTCGAAGTTGGGTGTAAACTAACTAGCTACCCCATGGAGTCAAGATATTAGGGATTTTAAAATTGACAAATGTTTTATTGTTTTTCAGGTAAAACCTTAATCATTGTTCCACCATTCAGAAACATGGCCTATTCTATGTGAGAAACTCCCTACTTGTTTTATCCCTCTAGACCCAAGATTTTCTCATTTCAGATAAAACTAAATTGAAGGTTCTTTCCTAGATATAATTTCTAGGTTTACCTATAGATTGGCCTTTCCTTTAACAATAAGTGAAACCTTGAGGATTTTTTTTTTTTTTTTTTTCAATTTCAACTATTTCCTTATTTTCCACCCTCAATGGTGGGTTTATATGGAGGCTGAACTCTCTAAAGACCTTCAAAAGACCTTTGATATTAAGATCAGTGGTCAACATTTAACCAAGAGTGTTTTATACATTAACCTTCCAAATACTTCTTTTTTATGTTAGGTTTTAGATCATTGATTATATATTTACCTCTTATGTTTTCCTTGAACCATCCATCCAAAATAGATTCATAAACCTCTCACCCTATAATAAGGGTGAATGATGATTGGAAAATGGTGGGTCGATAAAACAATTAGAATAATCAAACCTTTAAAGACCATGTCATTAATAAAATGCATACTTATTTTGATAATGCGGTCACTCTGCCACCTTCAGCTCAACCCCAACCTATGAAAACTACTTCACCCAACCTTTTTCTAGTTTTGACAAATGCTCCAAAAGATGTCAGTCTGATTTTGAGTCCATGAGAATGTATGACTCCTAGGTTTTTTTATTCCATTCACAAGGCACACCAACACAAATGAATATTGTCTTGGCTAAAAACCCATGGGAAAACCCTCTCCATGTCATAAATTAACTCACCATTCAAGGATCCCCTCTCTTGATACTATAGAAAAAGAGTTTTCTTAAACTGAGAGGTGACTTGTTGTGCTTGTAGATTTTATCCCAAATATCCATCATCATACTTTTTTGAGCAACCATTTTGAGGAGTTAGAAGACAATGAGGCTGTCACCATGAACCTTGATGGTTTACAATGAAATTTTTCTCTTAGAATGTTCATGGTTTAACTGGTCTAGCACACAAGTACTTGGTTCCAAATAACTAATATAAGTGTTTAGATATGCATATCTTATATTTTTAGGAAGTTAAAATAAATGGTTTTGCCCTCCAGATGGAAAATAAAGTCATTTGGCCCAATTAGACTTGTCATATGCCCAAACATGAGTGAGGAAGTGGTGGCATAATCACTATGCTTGCACCAATATATGCTTCATTTATGTCAGATTGGAGAGTGGATCCATCTAACAGTTCCCCATGGATGGTGTATAATTTTGATGGGTAGATTCATAGTCTTGTAAATATTTATGCTTCCAATGATGTTGTTGAAAGGATAACACTTTAGAGGTGGGTGGCATATTCTCTTCCAATGGCCAACTAGATTACCTATGAGGACTTCGATATGATTGAATCAATAGAAGATAAAGAAGGGGTTCTTTTGATGCAATGGTTTGTTGGTGAAAGAGAAGCCTAGTTTTATTGAAACAAAAAAGCATGGCTTATTTGATCTGAGTCATCACCTAGGCATTCCTCTCCTACTTCTTGGTTCACTTGTAAAATTTTTGCCAAGAAAATGAATGAGTGCTTGATAAAATAGATAGGTCCCTTATGTTTTACCCAAATATCTTCTCTCTTTTACTACATTTTTTGATTGGCCCATGAGTGTAATACCATAAGTACTTCTCTCTAATCATCAACCCATTAAATTTATGTGCAATGATTTGTTCCTCATACAAAACTTTATAATAATCTTATATCAATATTGCCCATTTGTAACATCTTCAAACCCTAGCCCTCATCAAGAGAGTTTAAAATCTTGCTTCTTATTCTTTTAGGGATACTGGTGGATTGACTAGTGGGGAACGACCATTTCCTACAATGCCACCTTTCTTTATGTTTTTCGCAGGTATTTGGCATCAATAAAAAAGTGGGTCAATTTAGACCCTTTGAATTAATAAAACCATATTTATTGTATGTTAAAACAATCCCCCTTAGATGATACCTTGAAAAATAATGTGGCTACTTTAAGATGTTATATTAAGTTTGATGAAATTCATGAATCCCATGAAGCTCAAATATGAGATCACATTCACTGGCTCTAAATTGGTGATAGTGTATGTAATTAATTCTTCAAGAAATTGAGGGCTCATAACATTGCCACATAAATAAGAGCTATTAAGTATGCTGGTGAATGTTTAATTAATCTCCCACAAATAAAATCTATAGAGTGTGTTGGGGAGGTTGAGGAGACAAATTTGATAGTCCTCTGTTGCCTCCTCCTCCATTTATAAGGTTGGTGGCTCTAATTACTTAATGTCATATTTAATTTTATTTTATCAAAATCAAAATGATTGATTTCACACACACACACACACACACACACACACACACACACACACAGAGTTATACTTATTTTTATTTTTTATAAAAGAAATGCATTGCAAAATCTTTGAACCATGTACTACCATATTGAATTTAATATTGTTTTGAAAGCCAAATTTTGGTGAAAGACACTTTTCACAATGAAAGAAGACTCTACATTGTTCAATGCAAAAATATTCCATAGGTTTTTCATTATTGTAAGAAAGCAAATATACATATATCGAAATGTCAACATATACATTACCCTTTGATTTTATTTTAATATACCCCAAATCATTATTTATTAACATAACATATCATAATATCATATTCCTAGTTACATGATATAATGTGAATGTTCTTGGAGAATCTTCAATCCAGTATACCTGAAAATATCCAAATTCACAGATTATAGTTGTCAATAACTAACTCAAATCAACACACATATACAAAAACTAAAAAAGGATAACACAAATACCTGCCAAGCATCATGGTAGTTGCTTGTGGATTTGTTCCAGGACTATCCTTAAAAGTAGAACCATCTACAACTCTTAAGCCATCAATCCCTTTCACTTTATAGCTTGAGTCAATCACATAATCAATAAGACATCCTCCATGAAAATGCCAAATTGTGGTAAGTGAATCATAACAAAACTTTGCAACTGCCTTATCGTCTGATATGTTTTGGGGCAAAGGCACTCCAATGAATTTAAACTCCCTCATACCACTTGACTTGTTTTTAAATGTAAAATGTTGAATAGAAGTGGTCTCACTAAGCTTGGCAATTACCCTCACGCCCTGCATACATGTCTGCAAATCACGAGGATGAGATAAGTAGTTGTATCGAACTGAAGGATTATCTCGGGGATCTTTAGTACGCAGTTGAAGATGTCCCCTTGATAATGGAAATGCTACTTTCTCAGCAATTATTCCCCTATATTGGGTTCTGGTTAATTCTGATGTGTTTGTTATGGGAACCTGCTGAACCGAGCTGACACATTCGATGTAGATTTGGGAGTTGTTAATAATGGCTACTACCTGTACACTTGCATTTCGAAGTGGTATGGGGGATTCCACCGTATACATTGCGACAGGATTATCTTGAACACCTTGACCTACAGAGGGTTGATCTAACAGAACACTAATATTGAATTGTTTGAGATGTTCGGATGGGCCAATTCCACTTAGGAGCAGAAGCTGAGGGCTGCCTAGACTTCCTGCTGACAAAATTACCTCGCTGCTTTCTAGCAAATGGTTTAATGATACTTTATAAGACAGACCATTAACGGCGCTAGTGAATTCTACCGCACGGGCCTTTGGCTTGCCTGAAAAATGATAGTTATAAACATGACATCAATCACATACATAGAGTAAACAATAACTATTAAAAATTTCTGAGAATAAATAACTATGCTATATTTACGAAATCTAATTATGAAAAAATAAAATTAAAAATATTGTGTTTGTGAAATCACGAACCGGAAGTTGAATCGAAGACGATTCTGCTAGCAGTAGCATTGAGAAGAACAACAATGTTTTGTGGATTTGCTTGCTTGAGAAGATCTGCGGCTGTATGTCTCTTTCTATTGTGGTCAAATATGGTCGCACTAATCTTGGTGCCCTCCACATGGTCCAAGGTATATCCATTGTAGGGAAACACTCCAGCTTCCAGAAGGGCATCTTTTATTACAGATTCCCAAAGCAAAAGCTTGTTTTTGAAAGCAATCTGTTTCTCCACCCACTCATACGACTGGTTTACAAGCCTTTCATCCCATCCAATGTTTCGAATGTATTCCAAGCTGGCTCTGCTGTAGAAGAGACCATTAATAGCCGTTCCGCCTCCCAACACCCTGCCTCTGTGCAACTGCACTCCATCCTTTGATACAAATCCCTGAGCTATAGAAGTGTAGTTGTCGGTTTTTGTCAAGGCATCTGTATAGAGATCGGCGCTCTCAACGTCGGGATTTCCATAAGGAGATCCTCCTCTCTCCAATAACAAAACGGAATACTTCTGGGACAGGGTGGCTGCGAGAGGGCAGCCTGCTGCACCTCCTCCAACGATAATGTAATCGTATGATCTTGCAGCCGCCTTTTCAGCATCAGCGGTCATAAACGGATATGGGTATTCTGCAATAAACAATCCCAAATCAGTGTCATAGTCTCTCTTTAGGTCTTGAGAAAAAAATCATTAAAATTTATCTAAACGTCTCTCTAAGGAAAGATAAAATTTCCTACAAACAAAAGCTTGAAATTTTGTGCGTACCCAAATAAGGCGCTGCCGCTTCTGAACAATGATAATGATTGCTAAAAAATAGCAGAAACGAAACTACGAGAAGTAGAATCTCCATATCCACAAAGGAATCCAAACTCCTAATTCATCTTTGATCAGAAGGTGAACTTTCAGCTCCTAATCTGTGAAATGCTTGCCCTCAAACTTAATTTTTGTACCCGATGTGAAATGGTTGCCCTCAAACTTACTTTTTATATCCGATGGGCAAGCTTGACTAAATCAAGATGATTACATGCAGTGTTTGGTAGGCAGCTCAACTTTGTAGGTAAACCATTCTTCAATGGATTGAATAAACGAAATGATGATTTGGTTTGATGACTTGTGAGAGTCCACGTGCTGTTTCGATAATAACGATGCCGGTTTTCGAAAACGTCTATTGCAAACTATCATCATAATTACAAATTCTAAGAAATGAAAGTTGGGATTCTCTATAATTGTGATCCTCTGTGTTGCGTGTTTTGGCAAGCTTGACTAACGTTGTTGCAAAGAGTAAACAGACTTCTATGAAGGTTGTGATCCAATACAATTGTTGTTGAAAACGGGCTTTGTGATCCTCTTAAAAACAACATGAAGCTTCTTAGACGACATTTTTTTCAAAAACAGATTTCGATTTCCTAACCACTGCAGAAAATAACATGGGAAGAAAGTCCAGTGGATTGGATTGGCGTCCGCATTTGCCGCGAGAAACACGTAGACGCGCATAAGATTATAAAAATTCTGTATGGTGAAAGAATCTTAATAATATAATTGTTGTAAAGTTCTCATTATAAATTGTTTATTGTTTTATGTAGAAAAATGAATTTTGAATAAATTTGTTGTAGAATTTTTAAATAAAATTAAATCATAGCTAAATATATGCAATATTCATAATACAGAAGAGATAAGAGTTGCAAAAATAAAAAATACTTCTTCAAAAAATTGGAATCATTCTCCTTCTTCTTCTTGAAAATAAAGATCAATTACAATGTATTAATACAATTGCATGTGAACATGCTTTTCTAATTATTGAATAAAATATTTTAAATTTATCTAAATAATTATTTGCATGTAATAGCAACTAAAACTAACTCTAGCCTTTCTAAGACTTTATTTTTTTCGAAAAAATATATTAACTAAAAATTAACTAACTGTTTAAATTTAGCTCCACAAAAAACTATTCATGCAAACTAAATTTACACTAATAGTCTAAAAATAGAACTGAGTGAACTGCACTTCAGCATCACTTTTCAACATACTCCCCTTTGATGCTGAGCGGGCTCACAATTTGATCTCTGAGTGTCAAAAATTGATCTGTTGCAACTGCTTTCGTGAAGATATCTGTCAATTGTTCTTTAGTGTTGATGTATTTCAATTCTACTACCTTCATTTGCACTAAATCTCGGATAAAATGATGCTTTAAATCAAAATGTTTTGTCCTGCTATGATGGACTGGATTCTTGGCCAATTTAATAACACTAATATTATCACAAAAAATAATTGTGGGCTGAACTTGAATCTCTCCAATTTCTTCAAGAAGTTTTCTAAGCCATAATGCTTGTGTCCCTGCTGAAGTGACTGCAATATACTCTGCTTCTCAAAATTCTCTTGGCTGCCTTCATATGTTTTCTGATGGCTCTGTCATGTACCTTGAAATAAGTGAAACTGAATAAGCAATATCAGGTCTTGTGTGAGTTAGAAACATTAAACTTCTGACAATACTTCTATAGGCTGTCTCATCAACTCTTTCAACACCATCATCTCTACACAATGCAACTCCATGAGCACTTGGAGTGGAGACTGGTTTACAATCAACCATATCAAGTTTCTTCAACATATCATTAGCATACATTGTTTGACAAATGAAAATTTTATTCTCCCTTTGATAAACCTCCATTCCTAAAATTTATTTCACAAGGCCTAAATCTTTCATCTCAAATTCATTCATCATGAAAACTTTAAATTCATCCTTCATCATAGAACTGCTACCCATATGCAACAAGTCATCAACATACAAACTTACAATCATAATATCACTACCTTCTTGTTTGTAGTAAAGGTTAGGTTCACTCTTACTTCTTTGAAAGCTATTCTCTTAAAAATTTCCATCAATCCTAGCATACCATGCTCTTGGTGCTTGTTTGAGGCCATACAAAGCCTTCTTTAACTTGCAGACATGATTTTATTTTCCTTGCACTTCAAAACTTTGTGGCTATTCCACATATATTTCTTCTTATAAGTACCCATTCAAGAAGGCACTCTTCACATCCATATGATGGATGCTCCCAAGTGTCATTCCTATGAATAGAATCCATCTCTTCTTGCATCGCTTGCATCCAAACCTCATTAGTATATGCATCTCCAAAACATGATGGTTCAAAATCAGCCTTGGTAAGTAAAGCAAAATTCAGTGTCTCACCTCTTGGATTTTCTTCATGTGCTTGATTTGAACTCCTTTGATAAATGTCACTCAATCTTCTTACCTTCCTTGCAGAACTAGGACTTGAATCTAGACTTACACTTGGAATTGAACAACTAGATGAGGGGTTACTTGGTGGATTTGTATCACTTGAAATAAAAATATTAGTGGACTACCCATGATCAATATCATCCATAATAACTTCATTTAAAACAGATTTTGACTTCTCCATATGGCCTTTTTGATGACCATAAACTCCCCCTTCATCAAAAATCACATCTCTTGACACAATAAGCTTATTAGTGAGAGGATTATATAACATGTAAGCCTTACTTTCCTCACTATATGCAATAAAAATATATGACTCACTTTTGGGATCTAACTTTTGCCTCTTTTGATTAGGAACATGAACATATGCTAAGCAACTAAAAACTTTGAAATAATTAACATTTCACTTTTTCTCATACCAGGGTTCATACAGAGTCATCTTGTCAAGTGCACTAGTGGGACTCTGATTGAGAATATATACTGTTGTAACAACTACATCTCCCCAAAAAGAATTACTTAATCCCTTTGTTTGTATCATGCTTCGTGGCATCTCCACCACTGTATGATTCTTCCTTTCAGCTACACCATTTTGTTGAGGTGTGTATGCAGTGGGGAGTTGTCTTCTAATGCCATGCATATCACAATAACCTTGAAAGGCTTTTGAACAAAATTTTCCTCCATGATTAGTCCTTAAGCATTTGATTTTGCACCCTTTTTCATTTTCTACAAGGGCTCTAAACCTCTTTAATGTCTCAAGAGCTTCACCTTTGGTCTTTAAAAAATAAATCCAACACTGTTGTGAGTGATCACCAATAAAAGTAATGAAATATGATGACTTACCCAAACTCTTTGTCTGCATAGGACCACAAATGTCTGAATGAACTAACTGGAGTGGATAATGGGCCCTCCATGCATTGCCTTTTGAAAATTTCTTTTTTACATGTTTTCCTTTAGCACATCATTCACAAAATTCCTTGTGCTCTTCAACCTTAGGTAAACCAGAAACAAATGCTTTTGATGTTAGAATCTTCAAACTATTAAATTTTAAATGCCCATACCTGAGATGCCACAACCAACCTATATCCTCATATGCCATATTGACAAAGTTCTTGTTATGTTCACCAAACTTCAATGGAAACATCCAATTTTTTGTCATAGGCACAACTGTTACCACCTTATTTCCTTGATTCTTATCATAAATTATACATTGTTGATTTAAAATACAACTTTATAATTCTTCTCACATAATTGTCTAACACTCAACAAATTATGCTTTAAATTTGGAGTGTAATAAATGCCTTTAACACTCTTCATACCTTCTTTTGTATGGACTTCCATAGCTCCTTTTGCAGCAACCTCCAATGATTTGTCATCACCAAGTTTGATCTTGGATTTAAAACTTTTATCCATTATAGAAAAAAGTTTTTCATTCCCTGACATGTGGTTAGAACATCTTGAATCTAAATACCAAACATCTTTAGAAATATTTTCAGCTTTGTCATAAGATAAAAATAAATTATCTGAAGGATTCTCATCACCTTCTTGAGTATAATGAACACTTTTACCATTATTACCTTTTTTAAATCTACACTCATAATTAAAGTGGCCATACCTATTACAATGATAACATTGGATATTTCTTTTATCAAATCAGACTCTACCTCTTCCTCTGAAACCATCTCTTCCTCAGAAACCACCTCTACCTCTATTTCCTCTTGAGTAATTCTGATTTTGACCTTTATCTTGGCCTTGATTACTTTTGATGCTACTATTGGCATCTTCATTCTTTGTGATTTGTAATTTGGAGGAGAAAGCTTTCTCATCACTTTCTCCAAATGAATCTCTCAATCTTTCTTCATGAGACATCAAAGATCCAATTAGATGATCAAATTGAAGGGTAGACAAATGCTTTCTTTCTTTCTTCTATAATTATGGCAACATGGTTCCACCTTGGTATGAGAGTCCTCAACATGTTTTTGATCACAACCTCATTGTTCACAATTTCACCAAGTGTAGCCATCTTATTGACCACATCTTTTACTCTGACACAATAGGTACTCATAGTTTCAGCTTCTTGCATCTTTAAATTCTTGAATTCTCTCTTCAATGTCTGTAACTTGACAATTTTGACTTGATCACTACCTTGGTAAGCTTCTTTTAGAGTCTTCCAAGCATCTTTTGTTGTCTTTGCTCCTACACTTCATGGAAATAGGCTCTTATCTAGAGCTATTTGAATATAAAATAAGGCTTGAGCTTTCTTCTTCTTAGCTATTTTATCATTTGTTGTGAGGGCATTCCAATTAGCTAGCTCTGCATAACCTCATTCAATAATCTCCCACAAATCTTTTCCTATAAAAAAAGTCATCATTTTGATACACTAATAATCATACTCATTTCCATCAAATTCTGGAATGGGTAAGGAGTTAGAATTCGACATGATAATTTTTTTGGCAAAATTCCAACTACTAAATCTTTAACCCAAAATAAAAATACCTGATCTAATACCAAATGTATAATTTTTAAATAAAATTAAATCATAGCCAAATATATGCAATATTCATAATACAGAAGAGATAAGAATTGCAAAAATAAAAAATACTTCTTCTTCAAAAAATTGGAATCATTCTCCTTCTTCTTCTTGAAAATAAAGATCAATTAAAATGTATTAATAGAATTGCATGTGAACATGCTTTTCTAATTATTGAATAAAATATTTTAAATTTATCTAAATAATAATTTGCATGTAATAACAACTAAAACTAACTCTACCCTTTCTAAGGCATTATTTTTTCTAAAAAATATATTAACTAAAAATTAACTAACTGTCTAAATTTAGCTCCACAAAACGCTGTTCATGCAAACTAAATTTACACTAATAGTCTAAAAATAGAACTGAGTGAACTGCACTTCAGCATCACTTTTCAACATTTGTATGGTTTCTAATTTTTTACTATTTTTTTTTGGTATGTTTTAAAGTATTACATGGAATTATTGAATCATATAATATATTAATATTTATGTTCATATTTCAAAAATAAATATATAATGGATTTTTATAATATTAAATAAATATATATTTAAATCAGTAATTTTTTTTGATAAGAGTAAGGGGCATCCATGCTGTCAAAATTATTCAGCACATAATTTTATTTAGATTCATTACTTGTAATTTAAATTCTTTGCTTTTATACTCTTATTCTTCCTAATGATAGATCACAAAAAATAATTTGAAACATTGATAAAAAATTCCTACATTGTTTATCTAAAAATGAATTTTCTATTCAATTAACAATGAAAACATAAAAATATTTGTTTATTATTTCTCTTTATATAAATGAAAGATTTTATTGCACCCAAATTTTTAGAAGAGGTGATTTTTAAAGAAAATTTACAAATTTTTTGAAAAATAAAATAAAACCTAATTGAATAATAGGTCTATAATTTCTTTTCTAACTATCAAATATCTATTTACTATTTGAACATGGGATTGTGAACAGTCGATCACAACTCGCTTAGGAAAAGGTACATGGTCTCACCCACAGAAAATGAGCCATGGAGTTTGTTTGCCATCTTGCTTCATCTATTTAGATATGACAGTAAAATGGAATGCTCCCTCATTGATTGAATACCATGTCACAATAATTTTCTGTGTAACCGTCCATAATAATACATGACATGGATTTAGTGTGTTCAGGTGTTTAGAAATAGATCAGTCGGATCACAACAGCACTCATCAAACAACCAGCAGCAACATAGAACTGAAATGCCGTACCATACATCACCAGTATATGTTAACTACTTTTCATTGTAAATAATAAACTCACAACTCTTTTGAACAATTACTAGACGGTAACCAGGCTTTGAAGAAGTCCCTCAAATAGAGAAAGCCTTCCTTCTTTTTCTTCTTCTTGTACTCCTCAGAAGTCTCCACGTCTTTATCATTCTTTGCAATGATATACTGTGGTAAGAAATGAGAAAAAGAATGATATATTGTGGTTTGAAATGAGAAATGCCCAGAATTGTTGCAAGAATCCAAGAAAATGGACACCATAGTCTGTATTGCTATTTCAATGTTTGACATTTTTGTCTCATTTGAATAATCCATGTGCAGCTGCTCCAGGTCAGATTCAATACTCGATAAACTAGGAATGAAAATTACATGCTTCATATCACAATGTCATATTGTACTACACTCGGACTACTTCTCCACCTAGCAAAACTTTTCTCTCCATTCTAAACGGCTTGTTTGCCTTGTTTGATTGACTTTTACTCCCCTCGATCTTTGTTTGTGCCTGAGTGTATTGTTTCCAAGTGCTTTATATGTTTCCTTCTTCACCTTGTTATTCCTAGGCATCAAAATTCTTCCTACCCATTCTATCCTCTTGCACTTATTATTCTCCACCTTGGTACTGAAACCATTTTCATGCACTTTTATTCGTTCCTTTCACTAAGGGGGTTGTCTGGTGCATTTTGGCTGCTGTTATTCAGAGCTATGCTAATAGCTTAAATCCTTATGCAATCTAGATTATATGTACGCATGAAACCTTCGAAGACAATATCAGAGTAAAATATAAACCCAGAATAATAAACTTGTATATTAATCTCTGCCAAGATGAATCGAACAGTTTCATACATTTATATTATGCCACAAGCTATACAGGCTTACAAACTTCCGAGGTTTTTTTTTTTTTAAATTTTAAGAACAGAGTTGCGCTGCTCTCATTTTTGCATTCCTCCTTGTCTAAAAGACAGTATTCCGATTACATCACCTGGAAGGCTCTAGAAACAACAAGAGAGATATCAATAAATGGAGTTGGTCGTTCGTGTACAACTTGCAGCGAGAAGATTTTATAATTATTTTATATAACATTTATAATTATTTTAAATAACATGTAACGTGGCAGGGGAGATTAATGTTTGCAAAGTTCTAGGTCCACGTCCGCCAACTCCCCCCCTTAATCTTCACTTCCATGTATATCAGCGATGTTTATGCTTTCTCGGAGATGCTCAAACACGATTTTTGCAAGAGGTTTTGTGAAGATGTTTGCTAGTTGTTTTTTGGACCTGCAATACTCAAGATATATATCACCATTGTTCACCAATTCACGAATAAAATAATATCTAGTGTCAATATGCTTTCTATATTTGTAGAAAACATGGTTTTTAATCAATGCTATAGTTGAGTTATTATCGTAGTATGTCTTTGTAGCTTCTTCTTAAGTATGCATCAAATTTGAAAGTATTACTCTCATCCAAACTGCCTTGTAAGTTGTTGATTTCACTGTAACAAATTCTACTTCAACTGATGAAAGGGTCAAAATTAGTTTCTTCTTCGATGCCCAAGAGATAGCACCCGATCCTAGATAAAATTCATAACTTGAAGTTTTTTTCTATCATCTATGTTACCTCTCCAATCGCTATCTGTATAACCAATCATCTTAAAGTTATTTGAAGGTGTACACATGATCCCAAAACTCTTTGCACCAACTATGTATCTTAGAATTCGTTTTCCAGCGTTCCAATGAGATTCTTTTGGATTATCCATAAATCTTGAGATAAGACTAATCCCATACATAATTTTTGGTTTTGTGGCAATTAGATACATGAGGATACCCACCAATCTATTGAATAAAGTTGCACCAACACTTGAACTTGTGTCTTCCTTGTTGAGTTTTAAACCTAATGCAACCATTGTTGGTGTTGTATTCAATTTCAACATCTTGAATCTCTTCAACAAATCATTAGCATATTTTTATTAACATATAAAAATGCCTTGCTCGGATTGATTCACCTCTATGCCAAGAAAGTATCTCATTATTCTCAAATCAGGTATATCAAATTCAATTATCATGGCTTCCTTAAACGATTCAATTGACAAGTTTCTACTAAAAGTCAAGTCATCTACATACAAGCATACTATCAAAATTTGTAATTCATAATTAACTTGAACATACAAAGGTGGCTTCATTCCCACACTTATTAAACCCATTGTTTGAAAAATAAGAATCTATTCTACTTTACCAAGCTTTAGGAGCTTGTTTCAATCCATATAAAAACTTTTTTTAGCTTGCAGGTCTTGTGCTCTTCTCCAAAAAAATCATAAGCAAGTGGTTGTTTTATATACACTTCATCTTATAAAATGTCATTTAATAATGTCATTTTGACATCCATTTGATAGACCTTCCAATTATTTTGAGGAGCAATGGACAATACCATTCTAATTTTGTCTAGTCTTGCTACAGGTGAAAACATTTTATTATTATCTATACTGGGTTGTTGTGTGAAACCCTTAGTCACTAGTCTTGCTTTGTATTTTTCAACTTTCACATCTGCATTAAACTTTGTTTTATAAACCCATTTTACTCCAATTACATCTTTTCCTTTAGGAAGCTCTACAAGATCCCAAGTTTGATTCCTTTCTATTGATTGAATTTTTTCATCCATAGCTACAGTCCAATTATCATCTTTAATTGCAGCCTCAAAGTAAATTGGATTGACTTGTATTAAAAATCCAAAATTAGAGCATAAATTCATATTTTCAGCCTCTTGTGACTCATCATAAATCTCCTTTAGGTTATGTGTCTTCTTTGGAGTGTGTATAGACTGTGATCTCAATGATGAAAGTGTTGGATTATAATCAAACTAAAAACTAACAAGACAAATAAAATTACCAATAGACCAAGATTCTGAACAATAACTTGTATTTATTCGTATTGAATGACTTGAAATAATTACAAACCCAAACCATGTTTAATTGAGCCTCAACTCAGAATTTAGATTTGACATGCAAAAATTTAAAAAATCTAAAATTTAAAAAAATATCTATTTTTAGCAACCACTATTTATAGTTAGTTTCACATGCAAGCACACATGGCTCTAAATTTTTTTTGAAATAACCTAAATACTAAAATTAGCTTATGATATGAAATTCCACTGAAGCTAACTTTCAGTTATAAAAATATATAATTTCTAAAAATAGAAAATTCTTAAAAAAATCATTAAACGTTAATTTTAGACCCTTAGATGATCATGTTTAGCTTCCAAAAAATATTAAAATCAAATCTAAGCAAATAGAGTGGCTTAAAGTAGAATTGAAATTTTCGATACGATCATTTTGGCACATAGAAGAGCTCAAACGAAGTTACAGATTAAAAATTATGGCTTCCGAAAGGTTAGCCTATTTTTTTACATCAGATTAGAAGACTTACTATTGTTATTACTTGTTAGAGTAGATGGATTTGGAGTGCTAGGTACCTTAGAAGACATTGTAGAAATATTTACTTGTGGAGATTGAGGAATATATTGTGTATCATCTTCTATTATCTCAATTTCATATGGTATTCCTATTGTAATTGTACTTATCTTATCAATGCTTCCATCCCATACTTCTTCTTCAACAAATTCTATATCACAGCTAATTATTACCTTCTTTGTAATCGTATTGTATAGCTTATATACCTTATATTGTTCACTATACCACACAAAGATGCACTTTTCACCTCTACCATCTAAATTTTTTCTCATCTCTTCAAGTATCAAGGAGTATGATACACAACCAAAGACTTTCAAGTGTGAGACCCTATGCTTCTTTTTTCTCCAAAATTCTTGTTGTATATTATTTATCATGACTTTTGTTGGATACTTATTCAAAATGTATATTGCACGTGCAACTACTTCAACCCAATATTTATTTGGTAAATGCTTAGCTTTTATTATGCTTTGTGTCATTTTCATAATTATCTTATTCTTTATTTAAGTGACACCATTTTATTGAGGTCTATATCTTATTATAAATTATTTTCTTATTTCATTTGCCTTGTAAAAATTCATAAAATCATTTGATATATATTCACCACCTTGATTGGTTCTCAATATTTTGATATGTTTTCCACTTTCATTTTCCACTTGGGCCTTGAACTCCTTAACAATGACAAACACATCTAATTTCTATTTCAGTAAATAGACTCAAGTTTTTTAGTTAAAATCATCAATGATTGCCAAGAAATATAAATTTTCACTTATGGATTGTGTTTGCATCTGTCCACAAAGATTTGAATGGACTATTTCAAGTGGATGCCTTGCCCTATAAGATTCCCCAACTAGAAATTTTTGGCTATGTTGATTTTCTAGTATGCAACTCTCACATGTTATTTTAAGTGGTTCTATTGATGGAAATCCATATACCATTATCTTCCTATAATATAGATGAAAACCTATAAACTTTAGATGCCCAAATTTTAAGTGCCATAGCCAAGATTGATTCTTATATGAGACTTTAAAATTTACTTCAACAATTATTTGTAATCCTTGAGGTTCTAAAAATAGTTGACTTTGGATATTAAGAGGAAGCATTATATTTATCATCACTCCAACTTTTATAATTAGACTATTGTTAGGTTTCTTATACAAAATTACACATTTACCATTCTTAAAGTATATATTATATCCCTTTTTCACTAGTTGACCAATGCTAATGAGATTATGTTACAATCCTAAAACAAAATATACATTAGGTATATTCTTCTTTTCATCTTGTTTTGTTCTTATGTTAACTGATCCTTTTCATATGACTGATAATCAATGGTCATTTCTCAACATTACTTATAGTTTTATTGAACCATCCATTATCTCAAACAACTCCTTATTTTCACTCATGTGATTGCTACACCTTCTATCTAAGAACCATACTTCCTTTGAGCTTCCTTGTGCAACATTACGTGTTATCAACATTGTGTTTTCTTCACTAGTGTTAGGAAGGTTTTAATTTGTAAAATTTGTATTTTACTTATTCATATTATTTTTCCTTTTTCTACACTCAAATGTAAAATACCTAGATATTTTATAATAACGACATTGAATGTTGGATTTATCATAACTTTCTCCTTGATGATGGCTATGAAAATGGATTATGCCTCTTCCTCTTATTGTTATGAAATATGTATGCAGGATTGATGTTGGTCTTTTGATTCAAAATTGAGTAGCTTTTCTTCTTCCTCTTGGTGAAAATTAACCTCTACCTCTGTTGTAATTTGATCTCCCTCTTTTTATGTTGATTGAAAATTGATATTTGAATACGTTTTTCAGTGAATATCCTCCTGAATGGTTTAGCCTTTACTCATGTGGTAGATGTGACCCCATTAATTCATCTAATAATAAATTATTTAAATCTTAATATTTCTTAATTTCTACTACAACTGAATCGAACCTTGTAGGCAAGCTTCTATGTACTTTTTCTACAACTTTTTAGTCTTCCATACTTTGATTATGAGTTCTTATTTGATTTACAATTCCCATTACATGTGTAAAGAATGATTTTATGCTCTCAGAGTCTTTCATCTAAAGACTCTCAAAATCCCTTCTAAATATTTACAATTTGGCAGCTTTAACTTTACTTATACCTTGGTATGTTATTTATAGGCTTTCCCATGCTTGCTTTGACCTTGTGGCAGCTACAACTCTTGGAAAAATTGACTCTTCCATTACTTTTTGAATGAAAAATAGTGCATTTTCATCTTTATTTTTATTTTCCTTAAATATATCTTTCTTTTCTTGTGAGAGGGCTTGGAATGCTTGTTGGTTTACTGATCCCACACATTTTGTGAGAAAAATATGGTTTTCATTTTTATACATCAATAATCATAATTTTTTCCATTGAACATTGGTATTGAGGCTGGGTTATACTTCTAATCAATCTTTCCATGGATTCTTTAAAACTGATCTCCTTCTCTTTGCTTTTTGTTTTAGGTTTCTCCTTTCCCCTTTTTATAAAACTCTACCTCTCATCTATTAGAATATAAAAGATTTGACTTTTTTTTGTCCTATTATAGAGCTCCCATTTTTTTTAATTTGATCTCAACTAAAGAAAAATATGTTTCCTCTAAAATGCATAACAAAAACTTGCTTTTGTTTTTATGAGCAGTTTTTGTGGGAATGATATGGGTAATTACGACCTCTACTTGTATTTAGTTGGCTCTTCATTTGGCTCTTATACCAGTTTGATATCTTAAATCCTTATGTAATCTAGATTATATGTATAGAACAAACCTTCGAAGACAATATCAAAATAAAATACAAGCCAAGGGTAATAATATTGTATAATAATCTTTGCCAAGATGAATCAAATAGTTTCATACATTTATATTATGACACAAGCTATATAGGCTAATAAAATTTTGAGTTTTTTCTTAATAGAGCTATGTTGCTCTCATTTTTCCATTCCTACTTGTTTAAAAAATAGAGTATATAAATATATATTAGACATTTTACAAAATAGAGTATTCTGATTGCTTCTCTTGGAACACTTAGAAATGAAAAGAGAGAAAACAATAAATGCAATTGGTAGTTCATATACAACTTGCAACAAGAAGATTTTATAATTATTATAAATACCATGTAACGTGGCAGGGGAGGTTAATGTTTTTTGAGTTGTAGATCCATGTTTGCCAACACTATGGGCTCTATTTTATATCTTTTCAATGAAAATGGACTTATTTTTATTGGTCTTATTTTTCTTCTTTCCCTTATAGTTTTGTGTACCCAATTGGTGGTTACACACACAGAGAGACACGCTTCTATAATTGATAATAACATGTCAATAGGATTATAATAAAAATCTATTTCACATAAGTGTTTCGAATATTAAAATGGGATAAAACATTAAAAAAAACATATAACATTAACTTAGTTTTTGAGATATTTCTCTTGACAACTTGTGACTATAGAGTAGAATTATGGGTCCATCTACACCTCTAAAATTGAGGTTAAATAAATAATTCATAAGTTAAAGAATAAAATAAATATTTTTGATAATGACTTTTAAGGAGGAAAATTCTATGTTGGGTCATCTCTCTAATGAATAAACACACACATTTCCCCCCATAATGAAGAAGATGTCATAGAGATCTTTGATTTATTCTAAAATGGTTGTAAACAAGTTCACAAATATCATAATAAGTTTGTCACCTAAATACAAAATGATCCTTTGATTTTGTTTCACTATTAAACAATCTATAAGTTCACTAATATCATGGAGTAAAATGTTACAACTCTATGCAAAGCTTATGAGATCATACCCATAATTATCCATTTTAAATTCTCAAACCAAAAGAGAGCCTTGTATAATTGGGAGTAAAAAACATCTATATTCTATTTGAAGATAACATTCAAAGTAATGATTCATTTTTGTTGATAATAGTTTTTATGATTCCATCCAAGTTGATTTCAAATAGGAATGGTATATCTCATCCCAAGTGCCTCTATGAATGTCAATGTTTAACATGTGGGGAGCATTGATGGAAATGGTATTGGGAGGCAAATTATCAATATTAATACCAATTCCATGTAGTAAATATGTACATTGACATACCAAAAATTATTTATTTTTAGTTAATTTAAACTTATATATAACTGAAAATACTTAAATTGATATCTATTATACCCAATTGTCATATCTATAATAATTTCTTTAACCCTAAATGTGATTTGGTATAAGGGGACACTAAGGTTAATAATTTA